>LGAG01002000.1:225265-256777 GCA_001278395.1 Lerema accius
CTGATTATATTAGATGTGGTTGGGTTTGAGCCGATGTCTGACTGTTATTAAAAAGCCTCCTACCACTAGTAAGCATGAAGAAAATCATAAAGTTAGTTTAGCCAGAAATACAAACGCGCATATTCTCGAAGTAATTACTTAAGTCGTCGATGACGCAACACGGACGTCGAGACGGCCAGAGATATCTTCCAGAAGTCAAAAGGGCAACGAGAAGCCAACGGTGGCTTGTAAGAGGCGAGAGGTTTCTTGAAGGTTGAGCAATAGGCTCCTTGCAAATCGTGTGCCGCTCAAGGAACGACGCCGATCGCACTGCGAAAGTGAATTGGGTTCAAGGAGCACAGCTCGAAAGGTCAAAGATGGCTCGTGAAAACAGACTAGATTACATGCGTGTCTTCGTACTGAGCTGAGTTTAATATAGCTCTTAGTATGGACATTGGAAAATTAATTGACTGAGTGATTTATCAATGCCGAGTAAAATCGCTGGAGTTGAAGGTTTCCATAAGCTTCCACTTTCCTATAATTTTGTTCATAGTTCGGAGGGTCAAGCTGATTAATTTAAATTTGTTTCCTAAAATAAAAGAATGCACAAGAATAGACAGTGCGGATCTGTAGTAGGTAGTGAGTTAGATTATTTACGTTTTTTTATTGCTGTAGATTATAATGCTTTAGATGCGGAATACTATAATTTATCCTCTGGAGTGGGTTTGCTAATTCGTATAATAAAAGTAAAATTAGTAAATTGAAGTAAGAAGAAGAACTAATACTTAGGTTAATCAGTTTATTACACGATGCTTTCCTTGCAACGGGAGCATTTCGAAAGAAATCGTTGCCTATTTGCAAATGGGTAGGTTCTAATAGTTCTTCACCAGATGTCTAACTGGAATTAACTAATTCAAAACTAGTTTTTAAACAACGGTACTTAAATACAGTATCCTAATCTAAAAATACCTTCGGCAATCTACTCATCTTCTCAGTAACTGTAAAAGTAGTGGTAATGCATGAATAAAGGGTTTTTCTAATGGTCTATTTGTCCGGTTCCTCGCATTGCCTTGATGGTCCGGCGGTAAAATCCCACAACTTCAATAACAATAAAAGCAATGAGCTTCGGTGAGCCTTTATTGTCTTTTTATTGACTTCGTACCGGATCTCAAGTATTTGGTAACATCGGTCACTGTGATTTTTATTTTTGCTAAATTATTCATTTTAACCATTAGTGTATGTGAATACTTTTTCTTGACCCAATAACTGTTACGTTTTTCCGTAATCTCTGGGTCTTTGTCGCAAACCCGATCACTAATATTTCACGTATGTGATAAAATAAATGAATATTCTTCAATTTAATGAGTTACAACAGTTTGCAGTAACATCAAAGTCCCGCTGTAGCCACGAGGAATCATTATTGAACGCAGGCGCACACGCGAGGCGGCCGGCCGGCGCGAGCCGCGTGTCCGAGCGCGCTAAAAGCTTAATATTTATATTTCTACTATTACTTGCACAAGGATGTCAGCTTGCTGATGTTTTGACGTGCTAGTCTGTACAGACGACAGCTAACGTCTCGAATGCCGTTGATGACCGATACCTGATATTGGAAATTAAAGCTCTCATTTCTGCTTCTTTTACCATATCAGTATTAATGAATTGCGTATAATTTTATTTATCCAATATACGTTTGTATAGGTACTACATAGATTATGTTTACAACTGGTTTTAATAACCTATTCCTTACTGTTTAGTTTAAAGGTCATGCTTATTAGTTGTAATTGCTTTTTGCGCTTCAATAAACAAAGATTCTATAGTATCTATAGTTACACATTTATTTACAGTTATCAGTCGCTGTTCTCGTGTTCTAATTGTCTTCTAAATTAAGTGTTTGACCTTTAGTCAGCAGTAAACAATAGAGAATAGAAATTACGTGTTTATATAAAACTTTAAAAGACTTGACGTAACATAACATAAATGGTTGTCCTCGAATTATGAATTTAAATTCCTACGCAATTGATAGTCTACATCGAAACGCCAATAAAACCTTAGTTTACGATTGTGTCATTCACTCACTCTTTATAGTGAAAATTTTATATGTTTGGAGGTGAGGGGTTCAATGTTACATATAGATAGACCAAAGTTAAAAGATCCTGTTAAGGAAATTCAACCTCCCAAAGGAAAGTCTTGGCTACGGCCTTAGTTGCACATGAATCTAGGGTGTGATAATGATCAGGAACTTCGCTTCAGATCCTTTTCACTACTATAGCATAGCTATCAAATGTTTGATGGTTTTCATGCATGACTTTTATGACCTGATACTGGCAAACGAGCAGACAAGATGGTAATAGATCGCCGCCGCTGCCAATGGGCAAAGACGTGATAATTTCTGATATCAAACCACATTGGGGAAGTGCATCATCACTCAGTTTCGACAGCCCTGAATGCATCACATCATGTATTGTGATGTGTTCGTGTGTGTACTAGTAAATGTCAGCGTAAATGCGGCGCGTACTTTAACCCGCGTTTATTTGTAACAGTTCGAGTGTTACCGCGAAACGAATAGCCCTCGGACTTGTGCAATTGTTTGAAAGAGACATTACGGCAAAATTTTCTAATAGTACCTCAGTGGATAATGATGGACTTTAGTTGTCCAATTCAGACGCGTGGATTGTCGGGAACACTGAAAACTGCAAATGGCTTCAGAAGATGCTTTATACATTAATCTAGGTTTAGAAATCGAAGAAATGCATGGTGAAACTCTTGGAACTGAATTCTAGAGCTTCGAAGTAACTAATCATGGAACTGATAGAAATTTATTTAAAAGAAAGGCGTCAGACATCTCTTTCTTTTGAGAGAGAGGCGTAAGATATCTCTCCTCTAGAACCAGTGTAGCAAGGGAGTAAGTATCCTTTGATATTGCTGGTGTCCAAATGGAACTGCGACCACGGTTAACCATCAGGTTAACCTTGTTCTATACAAACACTGTATTAAGTAATCGAAGGAACAAGAAAGACAAATTCCAATCGATAAAAAGATAAGAAGAAAATCAAAACAAATCTGTATATTTATTTGTTAATGTCCTAAAAACCAATTTCGCCCAAATATCCTGGTCTTGGGAATTTTGTTTCGGAGATTGAGTTGATTGAATTAAAAAGGGATAAGCCAATATGTGATGATAAAACAGTCAGAGGGTCGAGGAAGTCGTATTATAAATACGCTTTCAACACTTTATACGCACCGGAGCTCAATAAGGCCGCGTTGGACGTATCAGTAACCACCCGTGGTTCCCCCTCGCTTCGGTTCGCCGACACGCCCTCCTGTGGTTAACGGTTTGGTTTCCGCGTTTCCCCTTTGTTATCCTCTGTCGTTACTTTGCGACTGAAGACACTGAATATTGCTGAATTACGACATATGGAAGGTCTTGCGTCATCCTCTGTAGGTGTATGGATTGTATGAATTTTTTTCAAATTGATTTTGCAGTTGAATTTTATTGTAAGTTTAAAGATACGCTGTAATGTTTTAATTCATATATTGCAAACACACGAATGAAAATCGGCTATTTATTTAAGGTGAATATACGCAATTTAATTTGGCAATTTCTAGCACCATCTGTTGCCACCATTCGTCGATTTGTAGTTTCTAAGCTTTTTTGTAATTCTCAGAAAAGCTCATAGATAGCCTACGGCGTCAACACATATAAAATCATAGTTTTTCTATCCTTTTCTTTTATTGTAGCACTATTTTATTCCTAAAATCTGTTTTTTTTCGCATGTGTTCTGCCTTTGTACTAACATAGCTTTAACTCAAAATAAATGATAGGCTATTGTCATCAAAGTCAAACTATACCATGTAAATTATTGTTTACCGTAGAGTTGTATCTTCAGGAAACGTGTAACAAGAAAGCTAACTCCGTTAAACCAACGCACAGTCCTAAGGTAAACCACGGCAATTGCCACACATGATGTCTTTATACGGCTACCGGGTTTCCCGCCCACTGAGTTTATGATGCTGATCTCAGTTGTTTACGTTTCTGGTACAACCTGGATCCATTTATAGATTATTTATCATTGTTATTGTTTCGACAAATATTATAAATATCTTTCGTTTATGAACTTCTAAATTAAAATTTTGACGCAACTTTTCTGAGTGCCCATTCAAAAGAGTTAAACGTTTTTTTTATTAAATTCTAAGTAATTCAAAGTATTCTAAGAAATTCATATAACTTTCATTTGCAACTAAATTATTCAGATCGTAAATCTTTCGGCCAGACTGATAACAACAATTTATCTTAATTTTATACGAGCATTTCATTTATCTAAGTTATTGTCTGAGGGAGAATCAAACATGGAGTGGACGGAGCTGTTCATGGATTTATAACTTTAGTGGTATTATGAAACGGCTCAACGGACATCGGGAGTTAGGTGTTTGAAGTGAAGTAAGCAAGTGTAGTGTAGCTGCTGAGTGTCGAGTACTGTAGAGTGGCGTGCCTGATACCGATCTACGCGGAGCCAATTGCCTTGTTTGTCGTACAGGACGAGCGATAGGCTTCCTACCAGGACTGTATAGGTACTGTATACACCGACAGTATAGGCTGAAGCACTTGCTTTTGAATTCCTTAGCAATTTTGAGACTTTAATAATAATTTAAGGAATTGTTGGAATAAGAAATTATAAGACAATTATCGCTTTTGCTGGAGGAAACTCTTAAAGTAGTTAGGCTTTGCGTAAGTGTCAATGCTATGATGAATATACTGTGGAATACTAAAACGTACTAACATTACGAAACATTCCTGGGACGTCATCGTTTAAACAACGCGGTAACATTTTTTAATTCTATGCGTGCCTGCAGTCCAATTTGTGTACCGTACATCAGTCGCTAGCCAAGCATGTTCCATCCATAACATAACCGTTCTCAACTCCATGTATCGGCATGAATATGGTAGATAATGTACGGCGGTGAGTACCAACGTACGTCGCTCGAACGACATGACTGAGCCGTTTTCGACATGGCCCTGCGTCCGCGGATATGCCGACGTCGCCATTTGTGACATTTGATGGAAGATTGTACTGTTGACATGCGTACCTGTATAGACCTCTCTCGCTACGTGCGTGTTATGAATGTGCCTTATCCAATGCGTACATCTGATACTGTCAGCATTGTTCCCATGAATGTTGTTTACTCGACGAATAAGCGGAACTTTACTCGACCGAGATATCACTCGGAAAGTTCAAGGCTAACGTTGCTTGTTTGCAAATTTACTTCTATCCAATAATATTTTATGCTATTGATATGTTACGTTACGTCCAAAGTAGAAAGCTGTTACCATGTGTCTTTATCGTCTTAACGTGGATTATTTTTCGTCCCGTTCGTACTCGTTGTCCTTTATTAGTTCCAATTGGGTCGTATTAGTGACTTCACGCCAAGTGCGCTTATATCTGCTTTTAGTATAATATCATTTCTTATATCTCAAACAAAACTCTCTTATGATGAATCGTGTGATCAATCAGCTCTGTGTTTACTTATCGCGCCAGTTCGTTCACCTCGACATCAAGGTCTTATGTCAAGCGTTATTTTTGCGTGCAAAGCAAAGCAACCCACACACGCGCGATGATGCACATTTCCAAGTACGATGCACTAGCTCGTAGGAATGAGAACGCGTGATCCGAATACGACAACGGCTATTTGTTAAGTGTAGATGTTATCTCAACTTAAAACCTTCGTGGAATCAACCACTCCCTCTAGAGCGAACAAATTGAATTCTCCCACACGGCAGGATCGTGTAATCACTTTCGTAACAAGTATAAACTGTTGATTGGATGAAACTGTAATAAAGACTGATACGGCCCGCTCGTAAGATCGTTACCTATCCGGCACCACGTCTAAGTGATGTCTAACCCAATTGGAAGTTCGCCGGTAACGATGTATTAATTACACACGACTTTCAGACGAGTGCCTTCGAAGATAATGGATGCCTGTGTTCAATTTACTTAACAATTTGATCTTTTTACCGCCGTCATGTCTGGCCACGAGAGTCCATTAGTGACAAAGAGGTATCGCGCATTGATTTACGACAGGCATCACCCCGCTCGATGGCTTCTTGTATCGTTGAACTTTGCCTGGAGTCATTTTATTTGCCGCAATCGCTTCGAATTATCTTTTAACAAATTTTTTCTGTCATGACGCTCTGAGCAATTTCGCTCCTGCCGTTTGTGTTTGTGATGCGTTATAAAAACTGGTATCACGCAATACTTTTCATTTGTATGATAGTTTTGTCAGCGGCGTTGTAATTTTCCGAGCCATTAAATCATGTCAGAGGCTTATAAAGACTCCCCACGTGGATGTGCGCGCGCGCTCGTTTTTTGTTCGGTAGCACATCGTTCATCATTACGACGCGTTTATTATATCCGTGGCCTTGGCCGTGAACGGTCGCGCGAGAGGACACTCGAGCGACTAACAACGTGATGAATGCATGAAAACTGTCCATCCGCCACAATTTGCAATAGTCATGATTTTCTTAAGTGTCTGGACGAATAACCTTTGATCGAGACGCTAAATACTTTTGTATCAATCATAATATCGTAGTCATAAAATCGAAGATTCTATACACGTTGAAAAAATCTCAAATTTAAATCAAGTTTTAGTATTTGGAATATAGAAACGAAACCTTAATTTTTTCTTCCATGATATTATGTTTTCAGTCCAAAAAAAGGCAATGTACTAACTCGAAACGCCATTGGTTAAAGAACATTTTTCTGTGGGCACGAACAAAAAAGACCATTAATAACAAATATTAATTATTCAAATGTACACTGCCGTGCCTTTTCACTTGATGTTATTGAGATTCACAGGAAAAAATGGTTCCGGTTCGTAATTCTGAATGGAGATTCAAACGATAACGTTTAATTTAATAAATTTTGTGGAATGATAAAAATGTTTAATTCGGCTGCATTTGAATCAAAAGTAAGAATTTGAAAAGTCGAACATCAAATTAATTAATACTCAAATGTCTCCTTGTAACTCTTCGATTCTCGCACAAGGACATTGGAGTATTTATGAATACATTTTTTTTTATCTACCCCTCGCTGCGATCGTTGGTGCGTAACGGCCATCGTGGACATAAATAAAGTAGGCTGAAGCCTGTAATGTAATCGTGACGTCATTCTGACAGTAATTATTGTAAAAGTTCGTGTCTGTAGCACGCTTCGCCGCCTTATGCATATTTCAGAAGATTAATAAATTTGACTTACCTAGCGATTGTACGCTGGATTATCCTCGTCAGGCGCCAGTAGATTGTCAAATCCGTTATCTGTATCTTGATTGAATGTATTTACAGTCGGTTCATTTATTAGAATTGTCCATAGTGCTATGGAATTGGGTATTACTAAAAAATACGAAATCAATAATAAAGTAAAGTGTATACATAGAGATTACCATAGGTAATACAATATGGTTGAACATAAATTCAAAGGATATTTGAAAGAAAGAACTTGCGCGATTTGAATTCTTATAGATTACAAGGAAATAGGGACTACACATGAAGATGGCCAAAAATTTCGAAATTACCAAGATAGCCCCGGTAATCGTATACGAATAGTTCAAGTGAAGTTTACAAGGGTGGTATTAAAACTTTAGATTGCCTATTACCAGTTTATGATCAGTCTGCCTTCTAATCCCCCTGTCCATTTGGGTCAATTGCATCAATCGGCGGGTCGTTAGGACCGCCTATTGAAGGCCGGTTTGCAAGCTCATGGATGCGTTAAAGTCCCTCCATCTCTTTCAAAGTAATTAGATTCGAGCAAGACGGCATTAATGCTATACTGCTAACACTAAGCTTGTTCTTATCTCTTGAAATCATCTGAACATTGTACTAATCTAACACGTGTGCGGTTTATACTTGGAGGAAATGAAATATTCATATATTTAGTTAAAAAATGTATTATTTGCCTGTGCCTAATCTCAATCTTGTTAATATTTTCTACTAGTAAATCTTAGAGATCAGTTTCATAAAGTACATTTGATTCTTCGTTTTACAGTTTTGTTAGTTCATATGAAAGAAATATTCTGCAGTTGTATTCATTTTATTTTTAAAACGTCTTGTATTCTTTATAAAATTATTTAAATTATGCCTGTTCCATCGTGAGATGCTCATCTCTATTTACAATATGCCTGATAATAACAAGTTGCAACAGTGTCTTCCGTTACTATTTGTTTTATGTCAAGATTGAGCAAAACGTGATACGTAGGTACGCACCGCTCCGGGGATGCACGATTCACAATTACGCAAGTTGTGTGAGTCTGGCTGAACTGCGGCTTACAGATATCTAGTGAATTAGTGAAATGAGTGGAGTTCAGTAAAAATTGCATAACGTCACGTTAAGCATTTTCTTCTTTTTCATTTCTCGTAGAGTCGTAATCATTGACAAGAAGTAAAATGTTTTGTGTTTGCATATAAATTCTTAAATCAGGTTTTTGAAATCTCTATTCAAGCTTAACGATTGTATTTGTATACATGATTACTAGTATGAGTGTTTTTAATCCCAGATTAACCCTACGTTAATTTTTATTGTTATCTATAAGTAAAAGTTAAAATTAGATAATGGATACAATTATTGCTTCGTGGAACAAATAATATAATGAGTCACTGACATTATTCTGATATCGTAATATAATCTGAAACAGTGTAATCGATTTAAATACTTTCTCAATAATAGCAACAAACAATACAGGGGATGAACCATAAAACCCAGATAAAAATCGCGATAATTTTAATACCACTAACGTAATGCTCCACGGTTGGTTAGATAAAAATCTCCAATGAATGCCGTTTTAAATACATAAAAGTATTACTACATATAATTCACACAGCGATGTACGTAATAGCTATCACGTAATGATAGGCTTCTAATACCATTACGTGTACCTTCGCCATTGATCGCATTAAACGATAGGAGATAAAAGATCTCTGAATGGCACGCGAGCCAACCTTCGCGAATCGTTGAAAGCACCATTGTAGAACTATCACAGGTTAGACAGTATCGAAGACACGTGGACGTGCTTCGAAAAGATGCTATAAAGATCTTCAATAAGGGTCAGATATGGCGAAGGGATTTGATATTCCTCATTGTTCAAACTCTAGTTTTGTAACAAATTTTGACCAGTTAGGATACTAGGATGTGGTTCTATTTCCATATTGTTAGCCACACTCGTGTAACTATGGCACAGGATGGAATGAAGTTTACGTTACAAATCTTAAATCACTTTATAAAGTTCTACGGGAAAAAAAAGTTTCACCAGTAACATAATATTCGTGGGATTGGCATAAATCAGGCCATTTGCATTGATAGATTAGCATAATTTCAATTATGAGAACATTTAATTAGCTTTTAACTTTAATGTTTTGTTTTTATCTCTTTTAGTTTAAATTTGATTAACTTTGTCATATAGGGTTTATCTTCTTCTTTTTCTACCTAAACAAAAATAATATTTGTTCATTTTGTAAATCTATAGAATGCATTTCTTTATACATCATTTTGTATTTTTTTATTGTTTAGGTTTTTAGAATCTATTTGATTCGAGTCGGTTTTTCAGTTTTGTCGCAGTGAGTCAAATGCTATGATTGTAATAGTGTATTTTTTTGTAGCTAAAAGTTTTGATAGCTTTCATCTCATGCCGACTGAATACGAGAAAAAGTTATTGCAAATCTACTCCCTGATTAACTTTAAGATCACCTTGTGACAAGTAAAAATTTAGCTACTGACAAAATTATACCTTTGTTATGTAAATTGCATTTTTTTCTTCGCAATTTTTCTTGGCAACTAATTTTACTTTGCCTGCTTTGATTAAAAAATGTTTGAAATAAATTACACTTGCTTTATTATAAAACTAGTTTAAAGGTTATTCTACAAACTTACAAGTAAGAATTCCTAACAAAAAAAACAGTACCTAACCTCATTTTATGTACTAATTAAAATATATTTTTTTAAACTTGAGGTAAGTTACCCACCTTTTAGTGTAAGTACCTCGAAATTAACAAAAGTAGTATATTTACTACTTCAATGGTCCTTATGGTTTTGAATTCCTGAAACGATTGTGTGTCCCGGCTTTTAAACCATGCAAAGCGAAATTCCAAAGCCTATGAATAGAAGGAGTGGTGGTAGTATTGTCCTTAACGAAACTTACATACAATGTAGCCATATGCCATTAGACAAAATCAACCTGTCGACTTGGTATGTAATAAACACATCTCCTTTTTTCCATTCGAAGCACGCAACTCAAAAGCACTACGTCGAAGACAAGCCTGTAACAATATATTATTCCAAGTAACACAAAGGCATATTAAAAAACAAAATAAACATCACGTAAAGTAATAATCTTAACTTAAAACTCAAAATCTCTAATCTGCCCTTGCTCTTCCGCATTTACAAGACAAACTCGTTGGTAATAAAGTTTTATGTTATCGTTACGCCTAAAGCGATCGTAAAGTTACAACATGCCGTTTTCATTCGCGAAAATTACTCTAACGATGTTGTCTTCTCAGAGATTCCGTCGCCGCTCCGGTCGTTGCCCACAATACTATATTATGAAAATTTGTCATTTATGAAATGAATGCCATACACGGTCACGGCTAAGGATTAATAGGCGCAATTATTTTTAAAAATTTTGACAGTATGATCATTAGGACGCAGTATGTGTTCCAAAATGAATGGCGTGTTTGCGAAAAATTCGCCGATTTATTCTTTAAAATTAATTTATTATGATTTCACGTTTGTATCTTCGTATTCATATCAAAGGTTCATTATCCTCTGTTTGTGAATGCTAACAAAAGGCTAGGTTAGCCCGTAATGCAAACCAGCATTCATTTCGCTTTCATGACATCTTTATAGCCACTCACCGTTGCCACAATCGTAAAGTGCTAGACTTTAATCAGTTCAAAAATTCTTGTGGTACCGTGTACAGGAGACGGCGACAGTAAAACTAGTAAGGTACGTACCCTCAGTCGTAGTAAAACACAATAAAATGTAATGTTGACGACTAAAGTGATACGTGACGAACTGCCCGTTATAAGCATCTACATTATCCCCTCGGCATCTTCGTTCCACTCGAACCGAGAGCGTTCCATTGTTCAAAATCGACACCCCACATTTTGAGTAACGCTGATCTGGCTAGACTTTGGCTAAAAAATTAACCGTGCACGGTCGTTGACATCTCCAGCCGTTGCAATAATAACACCTTTAAGCTATACGGTTCGGTTGGGAATTAAAAGTTAATCTTTTTGGAGGCATTGAAATAGAACTTAGGAGAAATAGAATTGAAATGAAACAAGTGAATGATTGTGATGTTGCTTTGGAGTTACTAACCTTGAAAATAAGTTAGTTGATTTTAAAATTAAATTGATGGTTTTTGTAACCACTACACAAAGCATTAAGAATTTCAAACATATTGAATTGTTATATTAATTTTTCAATGAGCTTAACAACGCGTTGTCGTTAAGCAGACGATAAATCTGCTTGTTCTAAATGCTTTCATATTCTTCTTTCTATCTTCGCTTCTCTATACGTCTCACTCCCTCTTTATCTCTAAAAATGTTGTTGATATTGTATTCTTTGTACTGTAGAACTATGATTACTATTTAAAGTCAGTATCCTTGACTGCTGTCACTGGTCAAAATAATAAATCGCAGTTAACAAGAATAAATCGCCTTATAAAGAGTAAATTTAAAAGAGCGATAAAAATAAAGGGACAATGTCAATATCATTGTTATTCCGTACAGCACAACGTAATAATATACGAAAATGGTAATCAATGCGATGTCTTCATAAAAATGATCGGACGGACGCTATAGACGGGCGAGTTGAGGAGTCGCCGCACGCGAAGCGATGAGAATGCTGACGCGATGCGAAAGACGTATTTTAGACCGTACATGGCGATTGACAATGGCACGGAGTTGTAAACGATCCGATCACGTATACAAACGGACGTGCTACCGAAGATTTCCTAAATTTAGCCCGTATACAAATAATGAAAATAGCATCGTAACAACCAAATTATCCATAAAGTTTAATTCAGATTACTTGTTAATATTGAAGCGATAGAAGGTTTACTAATTTCTTAAATTAAATTGCATTCATAGAGTTACGGCTGGAATGCTAGCGTTTGTTGATAACGCTTAGAGGAAATAGTAGTCTTCAGAATTTTACTATAAATAATATTTAGTGTAATGGACCATTCTACTTGGAACAGCTCCCGATCGGTCTATCTGCGTACCTAGTGTGTTAATTGACCTTACAGGGCACTATCATACTTGCACTTTTATGAGCCAGATCTCATTATTAACTTCAATGAATAAATACTTAACATCAAGACATATTGCATTTAACGCCAAACAATCTCGTCTCCTAAAATATTCTCAGTTAGTAATCCTCCAACACAAACGTGTTTTAACTTAACAGATGTTCAGATCTGATCGGCATTCTGGCTCAATGATCGTAGTCATCCGTCTTGCTGACAGATTGTTTGCAGCTTCCATGAATATGTTCATATTAATTTATTTGCCGGATATGGATAGCTGATCGAGATTTGCTGCCCAGCTAAATGAGTAACGGAAAAGTGCCTTGTTACTGGCGTACAAAATATCACTGAGTTCCATCGTTTGATCTAAATGTTCATAGAAATCAAAAATCATAAGAGCTTTTATTTACAAAAACTTTACTTTTTTCCCCGTCATAGACTATCCGAAGTCAGTTTGTACAAACGGCATTGTTAGTAATTCCTTTAACAGATCAGATACGCCAATTACGATAGCATATTTTTATATCCTAACATTGTATGTGCATAACGGTGCTCATCTCCATGCTTTCAGCTGCGCAGAAACAGGCTTGTATAGTTTTTGCTCTAGAATATGATGCCACATTTCTGATACCGGTTTCTCGGTCGATCGGCTCCCCGACGTCTGGCAAAAATACGATAGTCAATTGACTTAAATGTTTGGATAGAATTATTTGAACTTTGCCTGACTCGCTATGTTTCTCATATTTTATCTCGGCTCTAAATCGAACTTCCAATCTGTAAAATCGCTTTAAATTTGATTCTTCTTTAACGCTTGTGTCTTAGTATACTGCCGTCTCGTGATCGTAGTCAAAGGTTTTAAAATAGCCGCCAAGTTGTACTCTGTGGTATCAAATACCTTTCTCAAATGAGCTGAATGAACGAGGAGTTGTTTGTGCAGATTGCATATCGGATAAGGAGGCCTCTGTTTAACGAACGTCGAGTCATATCATACGATATGTTCTCACGGTAGCTGTTCAGAGATGAGCGGAGAAAGCCTTATCTCGTGTATCGGAGCGCGAACAATGTGAAGAGCGTGCCGATGTTTATCACCTTCGGCCGATCTAGTGTTCATTCGACTTTCACTCGACACGGTGAGTGTGTTGCCTCTAATGTCACCACCGTTGCCACCTCTTGTTAGCATTGTCGGAAGCAACTATGGATGATGGGACTTATCGTTGTCAAAGTAATCACGTCGAACTTACATCATCTTTTATCGTTTATATCGTCCTAATTAGGCACAAAGTTCGTGTTACGTTCTTTAGTAATTGTTATTCCTCAACAACTTTGTTCACTGATTCTGTTGTTTATTTAATGTTCCTAGGTAGCAGTAAATCTTTCGTGTAGCGCGAACGTACGTCAACCGTTGCATTGTTTGGAAATATGTAAAGGAGATCCCTCGAACATCAGACGGTGCGTTTTTTAACGTTTTAATATTCAATAACACATCCATAAACGGGTATTGTGTTGTGGTTTATGCCCGTTCGGGAGACGACGGGCGCGCATGTTAAACTTGTCGTGATTTAGTGCAGGGCCGGAGCACAACCCACGGCTCTAATTACAAAGTGTAATGAGGTGACGCCCGCGCCGGCTTGCCGCACGCCGCCTTGCCGGCTTTAGTGATGGATTTGACGAGTTCTTCCATTTTGTTGCTTACATTTCATTGTCTTAACATAGTCTGCTTGGTGTCACATATACGGAGGGTCTAAAAAATTTCTTATTTACAACCTTATCTTATGGTCGGATTTAGAAGCAAGTTTCCAATTATATTGATCAAGCCGTTGGAACAAAACGTAAAAAAAGCTTTTCTTATTTCGAAATTCAATCACTCCCGAGATTCACAAATTGCATGGTCATCATCAATATTGTTTGAACAGTTAACGACACCGCCAATACAACGTTGAACTATGAAAGATTGTTCGCAGAGTGCTCAGCCATTGAGCTTCATCGAGATAAATGTTATCTGATGTTTCAACCGCATTTGTCTCTTTAACAAACGGCAATGTCCTTATATTCGTTATCTAGACTGGCAGATGTTGCTTATTACGTCGGTATCTTTATAACTAATTTTAGTAACTTATTTTGAATAGGCATTTTATAACTTTAATGTGTGCTGCGCTTCAAAGGGTATATTATATGACGTGCAGTTTTAAAACTTTTGATAGGTACCTTGTTTACTAACTACCCAAATAATCCGCAATGGAGCAGCTTTGATGACTACTTTTAGACCCTCTTATTGATTAGCCGGTACTTATATTATATTATGCCTTATGCTCAAAAATTGCTTAAAGTCAAGTGTGGAATTCTTCAATAGTGGGTGCGCTAACATAATTATCATGTCCATCTCATAAACCATTATAAACCTTCTCATCTTGTTTAGACTATTACAACTTCAATTTAAAATCCTTTAAAGATTTTATCGCTACTCTGATACTATTTTAATTTATGACTCGATTAGCATTTTTGTATTGCTATAGTCTCGACGCTACTCGACTTTTGAAGTCGGATTGAAGATCGACTGTGATAAGAATCTTTGTGGTCGACTTGGAATATTAAATTATAACAACGAATATAAAATCATCGTTAAAAGTTTCGTAAATGTTGCAAAATATTTTGATATCCTAGAATTAGGAGGTCAACGGATCAGCGATGCAGGTGTAATATATTGGTTATATGCAACCACTTAAATTAGTGCGCTTACTATTTTAGGTTTCATCGTCACTTATTTATCAAGTAAGATTGTAATCAAGCACTGTCTTATTGCAAATTAAAAAATATCCTACCTTAGCATTAGCCCCCTTGCAATTACTAGTTGATTAATAAATTATAAGAAAAATGTGAGCACATTCAAAACTCACAGTGAACATTCATATTTGCATACACATCTAGTCAATGAACCTAGCACGTGGGTGTATTAATATTTACGTGTTAATATTCTCACATGTTATAATTATTATAATTATGTGAGACTAGTCGTGAAAATCTAAAGTGGTTTTTATGTAGTGACTGAATAAATATATTAAATTTATGACATGTAATTGCGTCGCTGGTAGGATCTACTACTCAAATTACATTAATATTTTCAAACAGCGTCAAATATTTCAACGCAAAGCAAATAAAATGTTTGTTATTGGTTTTAACCTCTAAAGTATCCTTCTCAGTCAGCTTGTTTTACAAACCAAAGTAAGAGAGGTAATATCAAAGGACGGGTTGAACATTACTTACCTCTCATAACACTTAACAAAGAATTAGCTATAACGAAACGTGCCCGGTGGAAGACCACACCGTTGACTGTAACAAACGAAATATATTATCTTATCTCTCATCGGATCACACTGAGGTCAAGTTGAAATTATTATTTTTTGTTCATCACTCTGTTAATAGATACGTATTGTGCCCGCGAAGCTGCGAGCCGTGTTGTAATAACATTATAATCACAGACGGAATGAACGTTGATACTTTAATGTACGCATGAGTGACCGCCGCGCTGTCTGACAGTCAGCCGCACAAAGTAATATGTACGAAATTAAAATCTACCGAGTTAATAATATTAAACGAGATGGTTGATCCCGCTTGTGAGTTTAGACTGCAAAGATATCGCCGTCATGGTCCAATGGTTTTAAGTAATACGACTGTGTATGCCTCTGCAGCAATCATTGCTTTGAGGTATGTGCTTGAAGGATTAAATGGTGTTTCTCCTCTAGATGACTTCGTATTGGGATATAATTTTCACCGTTATAAAATTGTGATAACAATTCCATAGCGATTAACGTACTCGTAATTCAACAATTAAAGGCGTCGTTAGTTGCATAACGGTCAAAGAAGTGCTTTGATAAAGCTCTTTCATTTCCTAATGGATTCGTTCTATTGTTTTTTTCTTCGAAAACACTCTAGCCACGTGGGAAGTGCCGCAGCTGCAACGTTTGGATCGACAGCGCCATTTTCCCAGGACTTCAACTAACTATGTCTAGATACATCACTTATAAAATTGATGGTATTTAGAATCACATTGCTGCTACGAAACACATTTCCTATATGCGATTAAAATTGAGAGTTACAACAAAATCTTCTCATATGTCTCCATCATCATCAATCGTCATGTTTGCACGAGGTTGTTAAAATATAGACGTACTGAAAGCTACGTGCTGAAGATATATCTTTTCACTATAGATAATTTTTCAAGTTCGATTTAAGACATGCGTTCAAGCGTCTACCGGCATATCAAGACATCTATCTTTATTCGGTGCTGATGGCTGATAAATTGAATTATGTACTCGTGTTGGAGATGGACAACATGCCAATGTCCGTGACGTTCGACCAAATACTAGTATCTCATCTATTAGGCTCCATTGAACAGCATGAAAAATTACGGTCATCCATTACTGGCATGATACGCTTGGCTCGTTGATGAATTAACTTTAACAAGTCTAGTGTGTTGATGAACAGACTCTTTTGGTTTGCCGATTTTTTTATGTCCATCGGAACGTTTTTGTATTCGTTCTGGTCATGCGGACAGTATTTGACGTGTAACAAAATGCGGTCTAGATATGTTTCCTGTTTTTTTTTGCGTTTTTGAGTTTCGTACAAAAAACAAATCTTTATTCATATAAGGTTACATAAGTATTGAGAGTTAAGTTTAAAATAAATATAGGTGTGTCATATTTAAAAAGACATTAAATTCCAACATGATTCAGAAAATATCCTTTATAATATACCTGCAGAAGGCGATATCAAAGTAACTATTTTCTTATCCGTGGCGATATGCAGTCAACTGCGTCTTGCAACCATTGCTATTTTTTGTGTTTATTTGATATTATTATAACAAATGAATACATTGTATTTTGTACATGCTTAGAACTAGTGCACGAATATTTATTGAAATATAGAAAAGTGGGTAACGGAAGCAGATTTTTTGTCGCAGTAATTTATGCACAAGTTTATACCGTTCTTAGTGTATTTCGCGAGTATTGAATACAGATTTTTTGTCCAGTTATACTTTATTACAGTTTATAGATCACAGCAATATAAAAGTTTTCGGAGGTAATTCTGCTCGACCCAGAATTATAATGGAAATTTCTAATATTAAGTATTACAGAAAAAGTAAGAAATTGCTTCCGGTTGTTTAATATTTGATTTTGGAGGTATTAGGTCGATTTCTATTATAACATTCCCTATCTTGGATTACACACAGTCGATTGACGATTCCGAATGTAACGGTAGCTTTTTACTGGACATTGTGAACTGGTTTTTATTTACCAAAAGGCGTCCATTGCCAATTAAAGTAACTTCGAGTGTTTCCTGTATTTCGGTGGAATTTTCACAGCTGAATCATAAATCGTGCAAAAAGTGATTAACCGTAATTGTAATGATGGCACCATCAGTCACTTTAAACATTGCCTCTTGAACTTTACTGAATTTACTTTTTTTTGTTATTACCTTACACCTGTCTCCTTTGCAAGTTATTGCACGACATCAAATTGCTTTTCGTGAAAAAATTACCATGCGAGATTTTCCAATATGTTAAAGCAAATTACGAATTTTGACAGCATTTTTTACAAACTCTTTAAGTAATGTTTCTTTTTTTGTTTCAGTTACTGCCACACTACCACCACAGCGGCCTTGGATACCCTTGACCCGACCAAATAGGTCTCGACCAACATGTAAGTATTCCATCATCCCATCTTTTGTTCGTCCTTCCTTATCTGTGTCAATGTTGAATTTTGAATCGAGCATATATTAAATACCATTTATTACCTCGTTATCATCGCGAAAAATGGTGTCAGTAAGTCTTTTGAAATTCCTTAGAAACCATTAAAAGTGGTTAAGATTTTTGTTGATTTAATAAAATGCGCGATTTCATTTCTCCATTATTCAGCTAATTTACGAGTGTCTATTCTACATTTTGAATTCTAAATTTTTCCCAAAGCATGTTGATGTAACATTAATTGGTATATTTTTTCTGTACTCGGCCAATTTTGATATCCATTGATCTCCACTTACTATTACGTAGAGTCGTCGTCAATCATAAATTTAAATTATAAAAAAAAGGTGTATTAAAGTTTGTCTCTCGCCGCCTTTTAAATTATTAACGTTGTTTAAAAATACATAATTGACATAATTTAATTTAACCTTCTTGTGATGTTTCATCATAACATGTGGCGCGCGCATCTGCATGCCTTCTAAGTTTTCTGTCATAATTATTACATTTATTGATTGACAAGCAACAACGTAACATTAGATCGTGGTATAAATTTGCTTTCCGTTTAGTAATAGTCCAGATGCTAGGAAAATATAAGATTCTTTCCCGTTACAATATTAGTATAGTGAGGCATACGACAATTATGTTATTAGTAGAAAATAAGGCTAAAAAAAGTTTATAACTATAGATAAAGGGAAACTTAACATGAGAAGAATCTCTGTCGTTTAGTTATAACAATTTGTAATATGCTAGGATTTAAACGTGTATAATTATATCTTCTTCATCAAAACAAACTGTTCTTATAATCTCAGTGAAATGTTTTGAGACTCCTAAATCTTGTATTATATGAATCACATCACCGTCTTCATGATTACTGCATAATATTTTAGTTTGATGATCTGTTTATTAAACTTCATGTCGGGTTGAATATTAGACGTTATTAACCCCGACGCCGCGACGGTAGTGTATACAGCTCTTGTCAGTACCGTTACGGGAGTTTGAATAATTTCAGAGGGCGTAGCCCCTCCTGCCCCGATATTACTGAGCCCAGTAGACAGACGCCTGCCTGTTGTTTCACTGAGGCAAATTACGTCGGATTTGAATTACCAGAGCGTGTACGATTTTACTGCACTCAAAATGTCACGTTTGCTATTCGTCTGTTTAATAGACTCTATTATGTTTAAGCTTTTGATGGGGCTTACCCTTAATTTAAACAGTTATTTTATACACGATCATGCTCATTTCCATTGGTGTTACTGTCCATCTACTTTGTTTTCGTAGACCACATTACATTATTACACAATTTTTGTAATGTAACCGTTATTTCCAGTTGCCAGGCTTTGTTTGAATTTGAATAACATTGTCTAACATTTATAAATATTATGAAACTAATTCTGTGTTTCCTGATATTACGAAATGGCGTTTTCCTCTGTAAATTTATTTTAAAATTAATTTTGTTTTCGTCTTTGTATTTTTTATGTAACAGTGAATCGTATAAATTATTATTTCAAAATCCGAAAGCGTAATAAACAATTATTGCCCGTAGAATACTGCAAATAACTTCTAATAGATAACTTGTTCTGATAATAATAATAAATAAAAACGTAGCAAATAGAAATCGTGACTGGACTTCGGCTAAAACAATATCGTATATAGAAGCCAATGGCGTCTTTGAAATGTCTAATTATCTATCTAACTTATGTACTGGCTACGGCTAGACCAGCTGTATTTTCATTGATTAGGATAAATAATATAAATTGTACGGTAGAATAGTTATTACCTCCATGGAGCTTCTACTACTTAATAAAATCAATAATGTAGCTGAAAGTACTGAAAAAGAGAGCCATGTTATAACTGATAATGTCTGTATTGATTATGTACAAATTTTATTTATTAGTACAGAAGATACTATAAAAAAGTAATTGCATATAAACCATGAAATTATTACCTTCCTTGCCCTGTCGTTTAAAATATCCCATGAATTTGAAATAAATTAACTCATGTCTCCCATATGAAAATTTAATAACTTTAGACGCAAATGCAATCATTTGGCTCGGTCAAACGGTAGTTGTGAATGTAGGTATATTGTAAGAGTTTCGCAACGGATACGCGAAGAATTAAAAGGGGTGTGTCGCGGAGGTGTTTCGAAGTTATTAATCTCCTCACTTTAACAGAAATAACTGATGGAAAAGTCAGTGGAGGTGTGAATACATTAAATTAAAGGGTATTAAAGTTTTACAATTAAAATGGCGATGCGAGTTTATGCCAGGCGTCGACACCACTTGACAGGTCTACAAGCAGTGGTCAGTTTGTGCGCAGGAATGAATAAGCGGCTGTTGCGTCAAACGAGGTATTAACTGTTGCATCTAAAGATACTCTGCTTTAAGTGTTTTACATATACGAGGTCTGTTAGGTTATTTATACGCAATTAATTTCGTAGACTTGCCTAGATGTTTATGCGTGTGATAATTTAGCTACGCGTTGTATTATAATAAATACAAATCTGTTAACATATAGTGCAGTTGATTTAGTGAAGACAGGTAATGCGCATTCGTTTGAATTTGGATTGCTAACAGGCTAGTGAAGTTTGTGGTGTGAAGTAATTTGAAATTGTTTAATATTTTCTTAATGACGTAATGAGACTATATTTTATGTCCTAGGATTCTGTTATTTTATAATGTTTATCAAGCAAAATTTATAGTCTGCACTCATAAATCAAGCAAAAGGGAATTCTGGATGTCAACAGTTTAAGTTAACTTATAATTAGGATTGTTACATAATGAATTCAGTGTCTATGGCAACTAGAATAACACAATTAACAAAAGAGACAACTTCCGATTAGTTTTGAAAATTTTTAATGTTTTCACCTAGCGCACAGAACCCTAAAACGGATTTATTCGTAAATCAAATGTATAAATCTCACAACTTAACCTAACAAATTAATGAACCGGCCCAGAGGAGAGGCTAGAATGAATAAATCACAACTTTCAGCAAACTATCTCTTGGCTGGGTGCCGACAGAATTTGCATGTTAATCGTTTTGGTGCAACTCGTTAATGTCCATCCATTTTGCATAATTTCTTTGAATAAAAATTGGAAGATTTTTTTATAATTAATTCTGAAATTGTTTACTGAATTAGTTGGACTGAAATAAGCTCTATCTATAATTGAGTTCAAAGTATCTTTTACGCTCCTAACTGGGAATGAACCCTGACCCTGTAGATTGTACATTGTCCTGGGCTTGTTTTGAACGGCTAACACTGTACGGCAAACCCTCAGTTTCCACCTTCAAAATTTGTTTTATCATCTTTTACTTCAACTCTAGCCTTTGCTGATGACTATGATATTATGGATGCTCGCAAAAGAGACTTAATAATATAAAAACTAATCTATCCAGTATTTCTTGATTATTTTCCCGCATCAAACTGCCCCATGTTTGTATAATCTATTGCTATTTAGTATTCGAAGCTTCTACATTAAGTCTTAGATGTAAAAACTAATTTGCTATAAAAAAAAATACATCGCGACTGTTCCGCTTCATCGATCATGTTGCTATTCAAACACTCGGCTCGTCACGTGCTATGAGCTGAGCTCGTCACGTCGAACACTCATTTGTATTTGTTACGTGATAGTTTCGCTTCTATTCTAATTTGTCTTTTTGTCTTGTCTCCTTTTAATTTAGCCTCTTATTCGTTTCAATTTGGATATCATTTTGTATAGCCCGTCCCGAATTTAAAGTACCTAGCGTCTGTTACTACGGTACGTTGGCTTTTATTGAAATTTACTGCTTATTTACCGTCGTCATTTAGGATCAGATGTAAGCTTCATTTGTGATTGGATTGAAGATTTACAGAAGAAAGAAAAACAAAAATTCGTCGTTTGAAAACTTAATAGCATAGTATGTTGAAATGGTATTGAGTTCCAATCTTATTTCATTTTATTACTCTCTCAATCTTACTCTTAATTCAAGTACTATTGCTATATTTGCTATAAACTTTACTTTATCTGATATTTTAAATTAACTTTCAGCTAACATGGGTACTCAACCAAACTTTATGAGAGAACTTCAATAGCTGTAAACATTATACCTTATAAAATGAGATGCTGTTAATATTGAAACATTTCTCCATTCTACGTGGGTATTTTAACCAAAATTACTAGCATTCCTTAACTTACCTTAACCAAGACCTTCACGCTTTTTATGATTTACTTGTTTCTTTAGTTTTAGTTAACTTTGATGGCTAAAGCTTCAGTTATAACGTCCAGATTAAGATTGGCACAAACTGTGATCGAATGTCTTAGTCAATTTCCTTCAGGTATCAGCTCGAATGCCGTCTGTTCGTTCACGGCCAGATGGTACGGGAAGAGCGGAAGTACACTTCATGTTGCCAATCTCCGCCGAACAATACACAATGAGTTTGAGACATTGACTGCGACCTCTTCGTATCCGTGAACCTTTCTGTTGTTAACTTTTTAACAACACCATTGGTTTGGTTGATCTATGTCATAGATTCTGTGATCTTTGAGATTATTTTTATGTTTATTCAGAATTTATCACATTTATATCATAACTAATTTTACCAGGTTAAGGTTTCATATGTAGACGTCCTTTGAAGATATTAATATTGATATCCTAAAAAGGGACGAACACAACAAAGCAGAGCATCAAAATAAAAGATGTATGATAAAATATTCTCGTCGTCTGTGTATTACATAACAAGACACGGGACGGACGTGACTTCTACACTATTGTTGGATTCTTAAAAACAGGCAGGACGCAAAGGATAAACAGACGACGTTCTGAATTTCGTAGAATATACATCTACATGTATGTATCTTGGAGTTGTTGTGTTGTTTTTGAATGTTGTTCATTTTTAAATTTTTAACAGTTATCGTAGCAATTGTTTTATCTTTCTCTGTCCATTTAATTGCGATGATTTTGTTTTACGAGTCTACAATATTATCGCGTTCTCTCTCATTTACGCGTTAGAATTCTTTCTTAACATTATTATTTTCATTGTCAATGTTCTTGAATTACTATTTGATTTAAATTCAGACGTCTCTTTATTTTGGAGTTACATCGGCTGCGTCAGATTTGACAAACCATATGTGCAGAACTAATGTCCCCAGCGCTTCCCGCATTTCACACCTGAGCCCACTCGACTCTATAACTCCCATAAAAAGTAAATCGGGGAGCCCGTAATGGGTATCGGTTGACACACCCAATTAAACCGCTTCACGCTGGCAATGAAACTTTTCACCACTTTCCACTCGGCTGTATAATTAATTGTTTAACTGTTGCCAGCATGATCGAAATATACCAATCAATTGTTTTCCATGGTGTATCTTGTATGTGTGTGTGTCACTTTCTATTAATGGCCCACTACTGAGTATAGGTCTGTCATTGTTACTGAGGAGACCTACAGCAAACTCCACCACGTTGCTCCAGCAAGGCGGAGGGGATAGTGACGTCAGTTTTGAATGTTTTATGCCTTCAGCTTATATTTTTTATCTGGCATTAGATTCAAAGCATTGTTGAGGATTGATAAAATAGCTAGGCGAATACTTCATATTATTTCGATAGTGCGTCGTTTTAGATATGATCTGCCAAAAAATCCTTGATAGTTAATTGATTCGAGTCTGTTTTGAAAGGTATAAAAAATAATGTCAGCTGGGAGAGACGCGGATTGCTATTTTGCTGAAACAGAATTTCCAAGGTCAGTTAGTGTTCGAGTATCTGACCTCTTACAAAGCCTTAGGTTTTTATTCGCTCTATAGCTTCCGCATTCCCTGCTGCGAAGCTTATTTTTTTTAATAATACATTACTAAAGAGCATGGGCCACGTGTATCTTTGTAACGATTTGTCTCTTAGCGAGATAATCCTGTGAAGCTTTAAATCTAATAGAATATACATTGTGTTTATGGCCTTCAAGGGGCACACGTTTTTTTTTTAAATTAGATGAGGACAAAATTTGACCATAATTAATTAAATGTCAATCAATAGATTATAGACTCGTTCGATATGCCTGGTTGGAAGATGTCAATGCCATCGTCAAGTATCTATCAACGGGACCCT
This sequence comes from Lerema accius, assembly GCA_001278395.1. Taxonomy (NCBI): domain Eukaryota; kingdom Metazoa; phylum Arthropoda; class Insecta; order Lepidoptera; family Hesperiidae; genus Lerema; species Lerema accius. The sequence goes on from LGAG01002000.1 coordinate 249,345, forward strand.
CTGAGTCTATTTATTTAGCTTAGTAGACTTCTTCGCCATCTACACTTTCGTCATGTCAAAACTCAAAGTCATATGTAACCTGGAAGTCTTTTCTCATTATGCTTTATTGAAAGTTAACCGTATTATAAAAATGTAACAGTATATTAAATAAGATCGTTTGGTGCAAATGTTCTCCCACAAAGGCAATCAACATTCAGAATAGCTAAGGGTTTTAATTTGTGTACAACACTGAACGCTGTCGTACAGTATGCCCACGTAATGGCATCGCCAATAAACAGCCAACCGCGCCCTCCATTATATTCAGATGAGACAAGATAGCACCCGAGTGTTTTATTTATTCTACAACATCCCACTCGCGAGAGTGAGTTGTTTTGATCGACCACGGTAAGATCAACGTTTCTTTTATCGATTATGGAACTCTTGAACTCATCGTTATGTAGAGTACTGTAGGTATCTTATGAAATGCTAGCGTACGAGTGTTTGGTATTGAACTCCTAATGGGCTGGACAGATTATAATAAAAAATATTGTGATTTATTTTAAAAGGATCTAATATGGCTTAGGACCAAAGTTGAATCCAGTAGGTGGTGTTCTCCTTCCGCCCCAATAATGAGAATTTACCAAAGGTATAAAAACTTTAAAGTCTCCTGGTATCTGATGTAGAAAACCAAGGAAATCTTTAAGTTAATCTAAGTAAATTCCATTTAAGATTAAGTAAAAGCATCTGTTGCGACGAAATTGGGATCGACTCGGCACAAGGTACCTTAATTCGTATCCAGATTAGACAAAAGAACATCTCATCGTTTATTTATTCCTTCACAGTCCGCCCGTTCGAGTGAGCTCAGTGAATTTAAATCCTTGAGTGAGCTGTTCCGATCAGCGATTTCGGGTGTTAAATCTTTTATTGATATTGCTTTTATTCTTATTGAAGTTGTTTTCAGTTGCTATGTTTCTCTGGCTACTTGAGGTGGGTAAATATCAAGTACTTATTTTTTTTACGTTCGAGTACCTTTCGCGGACCTGTTTTGTGTTGGCACACGCTGATTTATCTTTATAAGTTTTAAATAACTTGATCGGGGTTACCTCGCAAAAGGCTTTTTTAACGGACTTTTCCAGATACAGGGTAGTTTCAGATTGTATGTATGTCCTTTTCTTTGTCGAGGTCTACAACCCAAACTGCTTGACGGATTTCCATATGTCGGGAGTCTTTGGAATCGTCATCATTGTCATAAGTTCTATATTTTTTTACGTTACCTCCAACCCTCAAAAAATTATTTATAGTAGGCGTCTTTTTTTTGTTTTGTTATTAATTAATACTAGTTCAAAATGTACAAATCGTCAACGGTGGTGAGTGTTGGGATGAGTCACCGTTGCGGCGCCGATAGAGATCGATTACGTCGCGGCCGGTCGGCGTGCGATTAAAGTCACGTAGTAATTTGAATCCACTTGTGTTTCCCGCCCCAACAGCTTTGTAAATTGAATGAGTATTTCGCCCTAGAAAGTTCCTGTTGCACCTTTTTAAAGTCCAGGATTAAAGAAGTTAGATAGAAGATAAATTGGTAGCAGCGGGATGTTTTTCTTCTAGATCCTTTATTTTATCATAAATATTTAAAATTAAACATAAATATTGTATTTTAAGTAAGAATTTATTATGTCTAATCCTATAAAGAAATGTCCGATGCAAGCGAAACGATCCTTGAAATCGAAATTCCCATCAATAACACGGACATCAATTCCAATGCAACGTCTATTAATACTGCAATCCTCTACATTAATTGCATTTACCAATGCCTCTGATTAATGTGCGTTCGTGAATCGTGCGAACACGCTGAACACTTTCCGCATACGTCAGTATATTTCAAAGAGAGTAACTGCCTTTCGAATTGCGTTTGATACATACGACGCGGGCCAACAAATGGAACCTCTTGCAATTTCTCATCAGGCCCCAGTTACTTAACCACGGATGTTCCCCGGGATTTTGAATAATCATCTCTCTCCGTTTTAATTTCCATTTCTTTCAGGACAAAACCTTTGTCCACTAATTGCGAGTCTGCTGACAGACAAAAACAATGGAGGGATATTGTCCCATTGATGCCCGCATTTTTGTATCTACGGCTTTGCAGGTTATTGCAAGTAATTTTATAAAGGAAATACATAACTATAGGTTTCGTTTCCTTGAAGATTTTTAACATATGTCACTTTTCCCATGTGACTGGCGTCACGTGTTTTTACAATACTGCAATTTTTGTAATGACTCGATTATTCACAATTGCTTTTCATATGCTAATTTCTATTGTGAGTTTCAATTCAATATGTTTGGCTGAATTAAAATTTTCCTTTACAGTATCGACCTTCTAGTGTCATTGCCTTTTGTTTGTCAAAAATATCTTACAAAAGGTTAGATCTGTCGCATTGGAATTAAGTTGTTGCGTGACTCGTGTCTCAATTAGTAGTTGAGAAACTAGCATGATACCTTTTAATAGTCTGAAGGTTAAATAAATTAAGTAAGTAAATCAGCAACAGACTCAGTGTTCACGTCTCGTTAACACCCATTCAGACATCTTACGTCATATTACTGAACTTGCAGGTCTATGACCGAATATGATCTAATGAGCTCTTACGTAGCCAATCCGATCAAAAATCATCAAACGCTCTAATCGCTCTTAATGTATACTATTTACTCTGCAAAAAACTCCGTCACGAACTCTTGATATCAGAAATTATTATACAAGCGTGACTAATCACCGTAACGGTATTGATTCGTTGTTTATGAGATATCGGACACTTAACATTTTGTTTACTGTAAATTTAATTCAAAGAACTGCATCGCCATTACGTAGGATGATATAAATGAAGTACGAAACCTGCCAGATGCGACTACTATTAAAAATATTTATTCTGTAGTGTAAGGTACTCAATCATGATATGCTCTACTTATCGCTAAACATCCGCTGCCACACCTTATGATATTATACAGCATGTTTCTTTAGTTATTTGTTTTTGTCATATATATAATAGATCCATTTAGAAGATCCGCTTCGACCACAACAATGTTAAAATCTTCCACAGCGAATGTCACCTTGGTTCATTGTTCGCCAGGCATACACGTAAAATTTCATCATCGTTGTCGGATATATTTGAAATGAAGACACGCGTCTATGTGTTGGACAACATTACCATTTATTATTGTGTCGGCGCGGAGCTTTCGTTTCGCCCGCTTGTAGTTCCTTAAACAACGAGCGATTATCGATGCGCGCATTGTTTCGCGACGTTTGGCATGTGCGCCTCGTCGCCACGCGACACATCGGGCATACAATGGACGCAGTTAAGCACGTGCTGCGGCCGTATTGATCGCAGCCGTTCGACGCCAGGTGACGTTGACTTCGCGGCGATTAGCATGAGTGCGAGGGCACAACACGATCTTTATCAATTTGTCCCGACTTCGGCTCGATCTCTGGCCATTGTCTTGTCTTTCGACTCTTTGCGGCCGCTTTGTCTCACCACATCAATCCTCGTCTATGTCAGCCGATAGACCGAGATCGAACAGAGACTGAATATCGATAATTGCATCATCAAGGTCTTCCGCGATGCCGACATTTAGACGAGCGGCCGGTCTCATCCTCCAGCTAGTCTCTAGGTTCGGATAATGAGACGGGAGCGAGCGCGCCGCGTCCACATAAATCTACGGTAATGGTGTGCAGCGTGAGAGAGCACGGTCGTGCCACGTTAGTTTACGTAATAAGTGGATCCGGCGAAATGAGTCCGTCGTTGCAACCCGATACATTGCATGATGCCCAATTCATGCCTTATAACCAGTTTACGCGAGAGCCCCACCATTAACACTCTGCACCCAATTTGCACCAACGGGAATGTTGCCGTATGACTCTATTTAGTGATTGCATAATACGAAGCCAATTGTTGATCCGTCGACACTCGTATACGTAAACGATGGAGCTATTTCCTCGTCATCAACATTGCTCCTAATACACTCCACACGACTAGCTCCAGGGTGCTTAACACGACTATTAGATCTGCTACTAAACGGCGCATTTTCATTCCCTACAGAAAAGGATAGGCGCGTGTGGTACTAGTGATTACTACGAGATGAAACGTGGAGTCGCGATATTAGCGTGGAGCCCAGAGATTATAAAAACAAAAGCTATTGTGTCGCGTGCCGGCAACACACGAGCGGGGCGTACGCGACGCATGTGAAGCGTAATATGAGTCTCCTTTTAATTGGAACAAGTTTTATCTGTCACGCAACACGTCCCGTGCGACTGCAACAAAGCTTCAGCGATAGCTAATTGGCATCTAGTCTGATGTCCGCTTGACATGTCATTGCGAATTGAATGGGGACGATTGCGTAGAAATAGAAACTGTCCGATCTTTGCTCGCGGTCGTTATCTGGCTGATGTAATTCAGGAAACTTGTATCCGACGACTTGCTTAAGTATTGCTCATTACAGCTTTCCTAAAGTGGTCACAATTTATTGTTTCAGGTATTTTCACGGTGATGTGTTACAACGTTCTCTGTGACAAATATGCAACAAGGCAGATGTACGGTTACTGCCCTAGTTGGGCGCTGGAGTGGGACTACAGGAAGAAGGGCATTCTGGACGAAATAAGACACTACTCGGCTGACATCATTAGCTTACAGGTACCTACTTCAGAAAATATCTAGTAGTTTGACTAGACAATTAATTTTATTTCAATCATTGCGAGATAAAAAACACTATCAAAAAAAAGAAAAACAAATATTCAGTCCTACAGTTAAACGGCTCGTCGACAAAATTAGTAGTGGCAATATTCTTTATGACACTTGAGAGTCATGCAAAATGGATTTTATCGTTAAAGTCACCGTTCCATAGTCAAAATCGATCGTTATCTCAACTATGCGTGTGAGGTCCGATGCCGAAGATGTATTAGCTCCTAACTGACCATTACGTATCCAGTAAACACTCCATTAATCTAAAAGATTGAACATCTAGAGCGCACAGTGCGGCGGAACTTGCCGCACACCACAATTGTATCCCATTAAATAATCTGTCAATGTCGGCTGGTTGGTGCCGTGTGATGTGCCCTCTAGGTGCTTGCAAGATGTTTAGTTGAATGGCGCCTCCGCCGCACCATCGATCACTTCAGTTCCTGCAGTCGGAAGACCTTTGAATAGGGATGCCGTCGTTAGTGTACGATGTCTTTTTTTTTCTTTGTAAACCAAAAGGTTCAATTTACATCGTAGAAATAATAATACGGAAAACGTGGAACAATCGCAAGCAGAACGCGTTCAAACGTGCGTTTGTTTTGATGTAAATGCGTGTTGTCAGCGCATTTAAAGAACGTCCTGAAGAGCTTCTAACAGTTTCTTATTGGTTATTTTTCAGGAAGTGGAAACGGACCAGTTTTATAATTTTTTCTTGCCAGAATTGAAGCAGGATGGATACGATGGCATATTCTCACCTAAATCCCGCGCAAAAACCATGTCAGAGTCGGAGAGAAAATACGTGGATGGATGCGCCATCTTCTTTAGATCTGCCAAGTAAGATAATTAACGCTAACAACTAAGATTTCCTTGATAGTGATACCGAAATAATCCAATATTTGTTTCATTGCAATGATAATTTTAGGTTCGCATTAGTAAAGGAACATCTAATCGAATTCAACCAGCTAGCTATGGCTAATAGCGAAGGATCTGACAACATGTTAAACCGAGTGATGCCCAAAGACAACATTGGGCTCGCGGCCTTGTTAAAGACGAAAGAGGCAGCGTGGGAGAACGGTAAGTCAGGTGATCATCTTTGTTCAACTATTTAAACATTATGTTTGTTTTACAGTATAACGACATGACATAGTGTAAGTACACTGATAATTTGGTTGTTCTCGTAGTTACTGAATTGATGTTTTCTTAGTAGTATGTACCTCAGTTGTAGTTCTTGGTAGTTCGTCTTCATTATTGTAGTTAGTGTGTTTAAGGAATCTTATTACTGCAACTGCTCCTGTTTTATATTAGCACTGTATCTCGGCACTTATCATTGTAATTTTACGTGTTGCATATTACTAGTAGATAGCTTCTAGTATAAAAAATCCATTTAAACTTATGCTTTAGCTCTTAACAGTCTTTAGTATTTCAATTGTAGTTTATTTTGATGCTGACTATATTTCTATTTTAATTCATGGTTTTATACTCCTGTCCAAATCTTTCACACATATTCCTGGTGTTAATATTTTACTGTCACCTACAGATACTACTGATAAAATTCAATTCCATTACCACGTACGTGCCTAAAGTATCTGGTAGAAAACGACAGTCAGATTTTAATTAATATCAGTTTTTAAAAAACACAGGCTGTACAGAAAAAAATACATTGTTCTTAATTCGAAACATGGATGTTTCCAGGTATACCAACGGAGACGACAGTGCTGGCCCAGCCGATACTGGTGTGCACGGCGCACATACACTGGGACCCGGAGTTCTGCGACGTGAAGCTCATACAGACCATGATGCTGAGCAATGAACTCCGCTCGATACTGGACGACTCTGCTAGGACGTTGCGACTCAGCGGCCAGAGGGATAACGTCCAGCTGTTGCTATGCGGCGATTTCAACTCGTTGCCTGATAGCGGTGAGTATTGGGTTTGTGGTATGTTTTTTATGTAGCAATTGGAGTATCTAAGTGATCGAAGACGCATGAAGCGTTTGTTGTCATACTGTAATCAAAACTAATTGGATATTATGTGATAACTGAGTTGGTAAACATTATACCCTAACACTTTGAACGAATTGTGATGTCATTATTTCGTACAGTTAGTTCGAGATTCGTCACGATCACGATATCCATTCGCTTTTCCAAAGCAGCGCAGTAATCTAAATATTATTTCTATTCAAAATTCGAAGGCAGAGACAGACTCTTTCTAATCTAGGCTGATTATTGCCTTATTATCCTACTTCCTACTAATTTTACTAATATTATAAATGTAAAAGTTTTTAAAGATGTTTGTACGTCCTTCACACCCTAACCGTTGAACGGATTAAGCTGAAACTTGGCATACAGATAGTTTGCATCCGGGAATAGGACATAATGACGTCTAGTAGTCAATAATGCAATATATAATGTGTATTTGCAGGTGTAATCGAGTTCCTGTCAGCGGGGCGCGTGTCGGCCGACCACCGGGACTTCAAGGAGCTGGGCTACGCGGCGTCTCTCCGCCGCATGCCGGGCTCCGAGCACGAGTTCACGCACAACTTCAAACTGGCCTCCGCGTACAGCGAGGACATCATGCCTTACACTAATTATACGTGAGTTTTATACGTTGTTTTTACTTGAATAGATGACTAGTGAGTAGTGACCCGCCCTCGCTTCGTTTTGTTGGACCTTTTACTTGGTCCAATAACTAAAAGAAAATTAACAATTTTTAGAGAAAAAATCCATTCAGAAGTT
>LGAG01002002.1:5387-18276 GCA_001278395.1 Lerema accius
TAAAACAACTCAGATCATTAACGTTGCGCTATTTTTTTTAAGCTACAAGCTAATTGATGAAAGTTATCACTGTGCTTCACCATACTGCACCATGCAGAATAGGGAGCGTAGAACAAACAAAAAAGCTCATTACGGAATAACCAAAGATTTCACAAGCACGATAGAATACCTAACACAAGTTAACTAAATCCTTTGTAGTATAGTTAAGTGTCAACGAAAATGCCTCCTAAAATCAACAAATATTTCTTGTTATCTGCACATCAAACACAAACCCCACTACTGATATAACAACAAAAGCACAATGTTCATTGTGGGGTCATAAAACCAAGAGTTGATCCTGTAGTTCCCATAAAGATAGCTCTTTGTAATGTTTTAAACAGTATGTATGTTTGTTTGCATGTACACAATTGTAACCACAATTTTATCATTTTTATCATGACAATAACAACCATAGCAAGACAATGGAATGCATTGCAGAAATGTGTTTACAACAAGCTGCAAAACATAGGTTGGCATAACTATGATTACAGTAAAGTACACTTTAAAATAACAGATATTGTTAAAGAAACAAACTTAACTAATAGTTGACTAATACTAAGTCAAGAACTTTAACAATTGAAATCAAATTACAAAACAAAATGGTTGAAGTTCATATCATTACAATAAAATTAGTTATTAATTTATACGAGTCTGATCATAAGAAAACTTGTAATGACTCAATATGCAACATCAATCATATCCATGGCTTTACAAAAGACAAGTGAGTAGTGAAAGAAAAACAAATAATAATTATCCTTGCTATTACTAAAATCTACTATATGATACATAACATAAACACATGGGTCATAAGATGACACAAAGAAAATAACATCTATACAATTACCTACACACATTATTTACTTAAATGATGAATGTCTGCCCCATCTGGGAATTAAACCATGAAACTATTGACTCTACAATGGGGTCACTACCAGTTAGAACAAGGCACAAGGTCACAATTGACGTTATAAATTGTAACATGATATAACAAATGTGTATTTATTGGTAGAAAAGTATATTTCCACAAGACTGTCACGCATCAATAAACATGAACAAACAGTAATTATCCAGTGTAAGGAATGTATGAGTCACTGCATAATTTAATCAAAGATCAGACTTTACTGGCTCCAAAATATTACTGGTCCTAAACTTATTTCACTGTGAAAGTATTTTAATTGATTAATAAATGATAATAACCAACATCCTGATAGATTAAGAAGTTAAATATGACAAAAATTTAATTATCTAATAATTGTCTTGCATGGCAAGGTTCATTTTAAAAGTAGGTTGTGTAATGTTTGTCAAACACATGAAACAGATTATGTTTGTTTAAAGATCTACACAATCAAACTTTACAAGTTTGTCAAGCAGCTTGATCATGTATGGGTTACATAAATTATGTAGCATCATAATTGATTATAATTTCAGGATGTTGAAGCAATTGTTTGTAGAATGTCCGCCATTTACAGTAGATATAGAAATTCATGAAATGTTTATTACCTTCCTTCATATATTTTTTGAAATCCAAACATTCCATGAATTGTTTTAACAAATATAACCAAGCAACAAGAAAGTATGTCAGTTTGAGGAAAACAACACTACCAAAGTGGAAATACCCACAGACAGAAATTAATCCAAGTGTTATCACAACCTTCTGCATTGGTGTATTTATATCTAGTAATACTACTATACTTGTTAGGATATAGAAAACTGGTTTATGTAAAGCATGCAGGAGTTACATGCTGAATTATGTATGCAAATTTTCTATTTTTAGGTTACTAAGTCAGCGTATGTAAGTCTGTCTATACAACATTCTTGATGAGTCAATAAAGATTTATTGTTTTATGCAGGAAACTGATAATATCAAATACCATATGTTTCTCAGGACAGTGGACAAATACTTTTGTAATATTGTTATTTTAAATTATCTACTAATAATGAAGTATAACCTGAATACAACAAGATTAAATCTAAAGGCCAAGGGCAAGTGAGATATTAGATTAGATTACAATATTTTTTATAAAATTATGTAAATTGGGTAGTGAAGGCAAAAATAATATAGCCAATGTCACTCCCATGATGGAAATAAATTCAAAAGATCTTATTTAGTTAAAACCTGTGAAGCCATTTAGTCTGTATTGTGAAAAAGAGGTTTACATATGGTCAAAGAATTGGACATACATACATACATATAGCAGTGATAGCCTAGTGGTTTGAACATTGGTCCCTCGAACGGGAGATCCTGGGTTCGAACCCCACAGCATGCACCTCTAATTTAAAAAGTTATGTGCATATTAGATACTAATTATCACTTGTGAGGAAAACATTGTGAGGAAATGTGCACACCTGAGAGCTCACCATAAAGTTCTCAAAGGTGTGTGAAGTCTGCCAATCCACACTAGGCCAGCGTGGTGGATTATGGTCTGTACCCCTCACATTGTGAGAGGAGACCCGAGCCCAGCAGTGGGACAGTTATGGGTTGTAATGATGATGACGATGACATACATAAGGTCATACATACATAATGGTCAAAGAACATTACCCTTCTTCATTTGCAATTGCATAATAAACTATGAAATTACAGGAGTGCCACAATCCTATGGATGGAAATTACCATGCTCAGATTTGGTAGGGTAGAATGTTTCTTATACCTGATATTTTGTACCTAATCATACATGAGGAGATCCAGTTACATATAGTGTTATCTACAACCAATCATATATAAGTTGTGCTATGATTGATTTGAATGTAAACTTAAGAAGCAAATACTTAAAAAAAATAAGATAAAAAAAATGTCTTTTTACAGACTGAAATTTAAATAATTTCCATGATATTAATTCATGTAGACAGTAAATAATGTTGTATATTTTGTGTTTAGGAAAATTAGAAGTAGTAAGCAACACAAATTCATCAATTGTGTGGTTTGTTTGCATAACAATAAAAATCATGTTATTTACAGCTTATCTCACCTGTGAAGTGAAGGTTAGATCCAATTTAATTAGTGCAAACATAATGTGATGGACTGACATATTCCCCGACATGCATTCCTACCTACGCAAAAACAAGAAAGATCCGTGTCACACCAAACACCCCTCGTGATCCGGACGACATTCTTTGTCAAGATCCGAGATGACGCATTATAAACAGTCTACAAACTATATTGTTGTGTAACACTGCAACTCACCTTCCACTCTGAATATCTTGGACTTTATCGCAAATATCGTGTCCGAAGGCGACACTGTCATTTCGAACGCCGTGCCAGTGAGGGTCTCCACGAGCACCTCCATCGTGGCCTGGCCGGAACCATCTTCCTGAAAACCCTTTGATCTGTTCGATAGTCTCTCAGGGCATCCATGTTGTGACATTTCACACGCGGTATCGACGGTTCACTATCTGCGCCACATCGCTATTCAAAGAATTTTATAACACTTCGATTGTGATAAAATGGATACACTTTCGGACAATCACTCGATGACGAAGTAAACAGATGTGTATGCGCGAACTTGTATACAGACATCGGACGTGCCACTTCTAAATGTGAGAAGTAGAAAGAAAAAGCGAAACAATTAAAATTTACACGGATTAAACACTATTTAGCAACAAAAATGAAATATTACACAGCGACTGAATGAAAAAAATATTTTTTTGTAACCACAGTTAGTAACCTAACCACAGACAGAATAACACAATATGTGAGTAATACAGAAAAACTAATTCAGTGTTAATAGGTTACGGCATCGATATTCTAAGGTTTTATATGTCTGTGGTTAAATAGTTTCCGGTATAAAATACCGGTATTCTCAATATCACATTAAAAAAAATGTGATTTTAACGTTGACTGTAAGTTCTTTCTTCATAAAATTGCAACACAATTATTAACCGATTTCCAAAAAGAAAGAGGTTATCAATTCTACATGTATGTATGTAATATTATTTATCATCACCATGTTAATTGTTATTCCATGTGCATACATTTTGGTTCTTACCGGTATTATAAGTACTGTTCATAAAGTTCAAAAGTTATAGCGAGTATCCAAACGTAACCATAAGCAATAATTTTGTCAAAAAGCGGAAGCTACTCTTTTTACAATAACTCTTGTCTATTCTCGTCAATTCTTTTCCATCGTTCTTCGTTTACCGAATAGGAGGTTAGAAAAATGGTGCGTAGCTTTTTTGAACTCAAAACAGTTAATTATCAAGTAACAAGGTTTTCAAAATGTAAAGCAATAAATAAAAAAGTGCTGATTATATACCGTTTTTGTTAAATCGTATTGGATTCAGTGTTTTTGGTGTAGAAATGGCACGCGTGGTGGTTGTCAAGTCAGCAGACATGTGGGCTTGCAGAATTGAGGATACAATTTTTGTTTTCAGACTCGCAAACGCCGTAATGGAGGACGCGCCAAGCACGGCCGTGGTCACGTTAAAGCAGTAAGATGCACAAATTGCGCCCGATGCGTGCCGAAGGACAAGGCTATCAAGAAGTTTGTTATTAGGAACATAGTTGAAGCCGCCGCGGTCAGGGATATCAACGAAGCCTCCGTTTACTCTTGTAAGTTATGTTTTCTGACTTTATCCTTATGTTACTGTTAATATGTTTTTATTTGTCATTTAAAATTAAATAAAAATTTCTGATCATTTCAACAAATTATATCTATACAGGATATTGATATTGGTCCTCGTATTTTCCTAGGTTATACTTACAAGATGGTCTAGTACAGTAAAGGTTGCCAAGCACCGAAAATCTGTAATCCAAACCCAACAAAACTCCCCGAGTTGAGCTTCCTAGTATCAAGAATCACTGCCCCATTAACAAATTGCATTTAATTTTATACATTATATCAACTGTAGCTTGGTAATAATTGTTAACTCTATAAGTGACATTATTTTAGGGAAATGAAAAAAAAATTGGATTAAATGCTTTGTTGACATCACATCAAAGTAATGTTTACCTTCTGAACTATCTTCTCATTACAAACATTAAAATCTTTATATTATGTGTTCTACTACTTATATGAGACTATTCACTTTCAGATAGCCCACCTTGTTTGTTAAATTTTTAACAATTTGTTTTGTCCGCAGCATTCCAGCTCCCCAAGCTGTATGCTAAGTTGCACTACTGTGTGTCGTGCGCCATCCACAGTAAAGTGGTGCGCAACAGGTCAAAGAAGGACAGGCGCATCCGTACTCCGCCCAAGAGCAACTTCCCCAGAGATATGCAGAGAGGACCCCAGAATGTTCAGCGGAAGTAAATTTAAATAATAAAACCATGTAAAAAACCAACACGAGTTTTCTTTTCAGTCCAGCTTTTGTTAATACAAAAAATGGATTCTTTACTATTATACAAATAAAAGTAAGTTAAATGGTCCTGATTACCCTTGTTCATAAAGCAAGGCCATACCAAAAATACTTTTTTTACATTATACAACAAGGTGGCAGATTAGAGGGTTTTAAAACATGATTGCCTATGATCAGCGATCATTTATATACCTCGTTTATTTCGTCGTGATTTAAAAAGTAAACAATCTTAGTGTCTTTTTAATGTAATTATCGACTTAAAAATAATTAACAAAAGTAATGTTAAAATAAATTTCCGTATACTTTTATGTTTTTTTAAATTAATGAAATAAATAAAAGTAGTGCCAAGATTGTTTACTTTTTAAATCACGACTAATAAAACGAGGTATAGTATACTGCACTTTCTGGCTTGAAAAGATTTTAAGATAGATAATTACAGGCCTTGACTGGAATTAAATCGTGGACCCTCATTTTGCCTAGTCACTCCTGTGCTACTTTAGGGTCAAAAAAAGTTCTTAGAAGTAAATATATATAACAGGGAAAGTCCATACTAAACTTCTGAACCTATTTTGATAAATTCTAGTACAAAGATTGAATTTAGAAGGAAATGAGACTCCTTACTTTTTGAATGTCCTAGGCATAATTATAATCAGCATTCAAATTGTTGAACTAAATGCCATTAGTGTAACATTTTCAGTGTCATGTACTAGAGAATATAAGAATTCTCATTCATCATTTTATATAATACCCATACATAAAGGTTAAGAAATTTAAATAGAAAAAAAAAGATATAATCATTAAATCCTATATTATACAATAATTATTACTAATTACATTTTATTACATTTACACCAAGAATCCATTAATTTTAACATGGAAGTTAATAAAACATTGTATGCTATTGATAAAATATGAGCAATTACATACAGCAGTATGATTTCTGTGGATAAGATTCAATATAAGGAAACAAATAATCTATGAAGTTTAATAAACTAGGCTGGTCAAATCAAATTGTTTTACTATAGTTTGAGATTAACAATATGGCAAAAACATTATACATTACATAAATCTTGAAGATAGTGAAAATGGCTCCCCAAAAATATTGCTTCAGTATACATGCATACAACTATAATAATTGTCTTACAACATTATGACATGTTTCTCATAATTTAATAAGAATATATACTAAATTGTTTTGATTTGACCAGAAGTAACGAAATAAAGTTGGTAAAGTATAGGTTTGAGCATCATCATGGTCCCTTGATTCTGTATATGGTCTGTGGCAGCTTAGCCATGGTCGGCTTGTCCACCGTATCCAGAGCTTGCTTGAGGTTCTTCTCAAACACTTTCTTAGCATCACAGAAACCTTGTTTAGTTTTCCCAAAAGAGTTTGGACCCGCAGATGTTGGTGTTTCTCTGAAATTAACAATGGGTGAAACGAATATTTATTGCAAAATTTTGAATTAATGCAACTGTCTATCATAGGAATAATATTTTTTTAAATTTTGTCTGTAATGATCATAAATAATGTCAAATAATAATAATAATCTGTTATACAAAAAAGATAGCTGTATGGTACTCAATAAAACAATTTTGTTATTTTGACTGATAAGCATTGCCAATATTTTTTACCACAGTTCACCATAAAATTTGTAAAACTATACTGTTTAGACTCAATGACCTAAACAGTTTTCTTAAAGTGAAAGTTGGTATTAGTAAGCCAGACAAAAATGTCATTGAAATATCCAACAAGTACACAGCAGATTTTCTTTTCATAACATTCTCACCTGCCAATATTCCTCATTCTCATTCTAGCTTCAGCCGGCATCTCTTCAGGCACATCATCGTCGTCATCATCAGCATTGAACACAGAAGCTACGGTTGCAGCAGGTGGAGGTACCTTGGACGATGGTCCACCAAGATTCATCTTAATGGGTGCCTTGGGCTTTTGAAACCCGATAGAAATTTTTGTGATGCGAGGGGGCGGTGGCGGAACTGGTACCTCCTCATCAGATTCCTCCCACTTATCTGTAGATTTCTTTCGTCCTGTACAAAGAACAAAATCAGATTGTTAATTCAGAATGTTTCATAATGTTTGTACAACATAATGTTTAGTACTTTTCAATATCTACTTAGCGTAACGTAATGTAATACCTTCATAGTACTTAGAATCCTTGTCTCTATTGCGTGAGGTCTTTTCAGAAGATCTGTGAGATCTATCAGGCGACGAGTGACGAATTGGCGACCGAGACCGCATCCGCCGCTCCCGATACGCCCTAGAATCATCACGCGCCGATCGAGAGGACCCTGCCAATGCGAAAACACTGGCAAAGATAAATAAAGCGTTTACATCTAAAAATAAAGCGAGTGACTGACGAAAATGACAAAAATGTCTCGGTCCTTGCAGTCATTTTGGTTAGACACGCATGAGTTTTAGTCATTCGAATACCTTTGCAATCTCTGTAGCGATCACTCATTGTGCTGGTTTTTTCTAATCAGTAGTTACCTAAAATATGTTTTGCTATATCTTGTCCATCAAAAATTGTGACGAAACATGACGAAATTAAGTCAATTTCAGCCAGCCATATTTTTTAGCACAGACTTGGACTGCTGCAGCACGTAGAAAATTATATATAATTTTAAATTAACCACAGACTGTCACATGTCGCATACCACAGGTTATATACGACATATCCATTAACTCAATAATGTCATTGTCATTGATCAGCTGATTCTGACAGCAGTTTGGCAAACAACAAATAGGTTATTTATTTTAATAATCTAAAGTATGTTGTAGTTACATAAATAAACAAAGATACTTTAAATAAAATGTTATTCTTACAAAGTTCAAAGCGTTTGTTCAAAACCTGCATAATTACTGCAAACAGGTGTAGATGTATTTCAAACAAAATTCAGAAAGACAAAATAAGAGATGGGCCAGGGTTGAAAGAGTTTATTGTGGCATCCTCGGGTGTTTCAGAGGTATTAACGCATCCACCACATATTCCTTACTTACCTGATGGCATGCAAAGTGTAGTAAAGCAAAAGGTTTTCTTCGATGTATATGGATGTCAAATGAATTTGAACGATACTGAGATAGTATGGTCTATATTGAAAAACGAGGGATTTGAGAAGACCGAAGTAGAGGAAGAGGCAGATATTTTTCTGGTGATGACGTGCGCAATAAGGGAAGGCGCAGAGACCAAGATTTGGCACAGGTTAGACCATTTGCGCGGGTTCAAGCGTCGTCGGTTACTGTCAAAGAACAGACACAAGCCAGTGAAGATAGGAATCTTAGGATGTATGGCAGAACGCTTGAAGGAGAAGCTCATTGAAAAGGAGAAAGCTGTTGATGTAGGTATGTTTGTAAACTGTTGCACACAAACTAAAATCTAGTTTTGCTAATGCAAGTGGTTGAAGTGGCAGTGGTATTTGTATTTCTACTAACTGATATCACATTGGAGACAGAATGGTCTTAATACTAAAAGTATTCACTGTCATATTAACTACTGTATCATAAGACAACAACGCATAAGTTTGACTTGCAAGAGGTACTGCTACTATTTATGTAAAACATGGTAACAATATAACCATTTAAAATTGTTTTAATACTTAATTGCATCTTTTACAGTTGCTGGTCCGGATAGTTACCGAGACTTGCCACGTCTTCTAGCTCTGACTAGCAGTGGCCAGACTGCTGTCAATGTCCTGCTGTCACTGGATGAGACGTACGCAGATGTTGTTCCTGTTAGACTTAACCAGAACAGCATATCTGCTTTTATGTATGTGTTTGAAGTTAAATTTAAGTATTCTGTTGCAGACATAAATTTAGTTCTGACATTGCGAGAATTTTGTGCCATGACCCATAAATCCGTGATGCTACAAATCATAAGTTCTTAATACAAAATATATAATTTGACTTCCTTTGCTTCATACAATTTTGTCTTATATGATTTCAGCTCGATAATGCGTGGGTGTGACAACATGTGCACATATTGCATAGTTCCGTTCACGCGTGGTCGTGAGCGGTCCCGACCGGCATCCTCTATAGTGGACGAAGTACGTCATCTGTCCGATCAGGGTGTGAAGGAAATAACATTGCTCGGACAGAATGTTAACAGCTACAGAGATGTATCACAGGCCTCAGAGAGAGTTGATACGCAGATGGCTAAAGGTGGGCATACATTATGATGATCATGGCTGAGGTGTTATTTTCTAGTCTAGTTATAGGATTAAATATTTTATTGGCTCCCAACACATGCTTGGTAATGCTATTAACCTCGCATTTTGTTTTTTTCTAGGATTTAAAACTGTATATAAGAGTAAGAAGGGTGGCCTCCGGTTTGCGGACCTCCTGGACCAGGTGTCGGCCGTGGACCCTGAGATGAGGATCAGATTCACAGCAGCACATCCCAAAGATTTTCCTGATGAGGTCAGTTTGGTTTCAAACTATTATCCAGTGCATAAGTCTCTTCAATCATTCAAAAGACTATCTTGTAATATCTTTTAGGTTAAAAATGTAAACTTTGTATCGAAATCCACCAAATCATAAAGCAAGCACTTTGCAAATTTAGTAATTAGGTTTATTAATAAGAAAATAAAAAACGTAATTCAATAATTACGTAAATAATTCGAAATAGTTTGATGACACTATTGAAACCGGTAGACCTGGATGCATGAAACTTTTTATAGAGGACTAGTTTATTTTTTACAAAATGAATTATGATTTTATGACCCATTTTCGATTGAAGAATGGATCCTGAGTAATACTTATAATACACACAGGTGCTCCAGATAATCTCCGAGCGTCCTAACCTGTGCAAGGCGCTGCACCTGCCGGCGCAGTCCGGCTCCAGTGCGGTGCTGGCGCGCATGCGCCGCGGACACTCGCGCGAGGCATACCTGCAGCTCGTCGACCACATCCGGGACCGTATTCCTGGTGGTCAGTTCTACACATACTTTGGCTTCTTTACTGATAAAACATTTACAATATTAATGGACTAAAAGCTCAGTTAGTTTTTTCTTAATTTTATACACTAGGTCCTCCAGAACTCTAATTTCAAGTACCTTTAGCAAATGCTTATCATATTGAACAACTTTTGCTATAATACCACTTCATTATGCAAAGGTAACATGATTAGGAATTGACTAGGAACTTGAGTTTGTCAGCTTTACAATATAAAAAGATAGATGTATAATCCTGACTAAGATAGGGTCGACCCACTGAAAAAAAGTCATACAGAAATCGAGTTGAGACAGCGCTCTAAGCCTGAGACCAGTATTATACTAGCCTCTTGTTTCAGTGGGGTTCTCAACGGACATGATCTGCGGGTTCTGCGGCGAGACGGAGGACGAGTTCCGGGAGACCTTGACTCTGATGGAGGCCGTCGACTACAACACCGCCTTCCTGTTCATATACAGCATGAGAGAGGTGATGTTTATAATAGATAATGTTTACACACACCTCATAAACAAACAAAGTAAAACCCGCACCACACACAGAGAAACTGAGAGAAACGGAAATACACACACACAGTCTATGAAGCAAGTTGCATGAGAGCTAAATAATGCATACCACAGAACAAGCATTTAACTGTCTCATGTTTTTCACTTAATTAAGAAAGAGAAGCGAGAAAAGAATTGGCTACCAATAGTACCAATTTGCCAAAAGACTGTCATTTTGTAGCATAGGAAGTCTTTAGAGGTCATTTATTTTTGGATCTATATTTCATGTATTTGTGGATCTCAAACACGAATACCTTTTTCCAACAGAAAACTGCTGCGTACCGTCGGTACAAGGACGACGTACCAGAAGATATAAAGAAGGAGCGTCACCAGCGAATGATAGATCTGTACCGCCGCCGCTGCCAGCTGCTGCACGAACAGGAAATAGGAAACATCCACCTCGTGCTCGTCGAGGGGACTGTACAGAAAACTGGCCAGATCTACGGTAGAAATGAACTGTACATAAAGGTGGTTTTCGATCAGCAAGACGATGTGAAGCCGGGGGACTATGTGGCCGTGAGAATTACTGGTGCTAAGGCATCGGTGCTCAGTGGCTGTCCGTTGTACGTCACCAGTTTGAAGGAGTTTTACAGGGAGTTTGGGTGGGGGGAGCGCCGGGCCATGTCACAGAGTAGGGTGTAATGTTTGTTGTAAATCATAGATTAATGAATGTTTTTGTTTTGAGAGAG
Source organism: Lerema accius (assembly GCA_001278395.1). NCBI lineage: Eukaryota > Metazoa > Arthropoda > Insecta > Lepidoptera > Hesperiidae > Lerema > Lerema accius. The sequence continues at coordinate 16,916 of LGAG01002002.1, forward strand.
AGTAAATGTTTTTTAAAAACAATGGTGTTTTAATTAACACTTTTAATTAAACTTTGGAAACAAATATAAGTCCAAGCAGTTGTTCTCAAATATATTTTAATATTGGACATTTGGTCCCTTCCGTGTTATAAAAATTGTTACAGCCCTTATAAGCGGAGTTCTGTGACTAACATGTATAATAGGATTTTATTTATAAAAGTGATGATATGGTTTTGTATAAATCGTTTTCACTTCAAAAGTGCATTTAATTAGACTCAATCAGTACACAATATGCCTTAATATATATATAAAACACAATAAATATGTTATTTTACATAAACATACAAAACATTACATCTAAGTTACAAATACGAGGGTAGTTTGTAAAAATTTCTAAATGTTTTAATGTACAAAATTCTTATTTCAAAATGATTCAATCTTGCCAGGTCCAAATTAGGAATGAAAGTAAAAAAAGAATAAAACATAGATGAAGGCACATGATTTCATATAAAAAATATTTTATACAACCAGTTTCAATTTGTGACAACATTTACCTTGTAATACTTATAATAACGTAAAAAAAAATGTAAAACACTTAAATCAACACTCCTTTTTTATACAGTAATAAAAATAAACCCTCATATTATGAAGAAAATTAAAATATATTATTATTATCAATATCCTTTTGTGTGGTTTCTACATGGCAACAATACAGTTAGGTATACTTTTTAATTTGTACTTTAAAGCTAAAATTATTATGAAGTGCCTGTGCTTGTGACAACTAAAGAGGTTTGAAATTATAACCTAAAATACTAAATGTGAACTAATAGTGTACAATACGTCATATTTAGAGAATGACTTAGAATTTTGATACTAATTCACATTGTTTACATAATCTAAGTGAGTATTATTGTGACATCATCATTTTATTCAACAAAGTTTTTGAGGGTACCTACAAGACAGATCCAAAATTATTTTAAAAGCCGAACAGCGCCTCTAGCGGTGGTAACACTACGTCAATCACAGTAGATCCCGGCAATAGACGATACAATATAGATTTTAGCATTACAGGAACAGGGCAGTGCTTTAAACAAAGAACATTTTTTATTGGTTAAATTAAACTGGCAAATTGCAAAATTAGTCTTTTTCTTATCGATCAGCGAAACATCGCCGTCATACCAAGCTGGACGCACCGATCTGACCTCCCACTTGTTTCCCGCTCGGCATGATGTTCACTCGCTGTCCGGAGAGGTTGTCGGGACAGTCGACGTGGCCCGACAGGCTCGGAGACGGGCCCTGCGAGCTGCCGTACACCTTCGTACTGTACCCCGAGTCGTTGTGGGACTCCCGGTCCGTTTGACTCTGCGTTTCGGTCAAGTGGG
>LGAG01002006.1:1236-33914 GCA_001278395.1 Lerema accius
CGCCGGAATTTAGTCGACGCCGGGGCGCAGCGCGCGGCTCACGCCGTGCGTTGCACTTCGCGTTACAAAATAAAAAACTTAGCACGAGAGACGTACGCGGGCGCGGCCTCGGGCGTCGCGCGGACGGGGCCGCGCCCGCGGGCACTAACACTAGAGTCCTTACGGGGAGCGAAGTCCTACTAGGCGCCGACGTTGAGCAGCAGCTTGAGTGGCAGCGCGCGATCGGGCTCTGGGCGACAACGGCCCTCGCGGCGCCAGTGAGTGGGCGGCGGCGCGCCGCGGGTGCTGCGCCCCACTTGCTAGCTGCATAGCGCTCTTCGCGCCGCTCACGCTCTCGCCGCGCGCCCAAAGCGGCCGGCAGCGGAGTTCGCGCGGCGCGCCTGCGCCCTCGCACCTGTTGTTGTCCCGGGCAGTTCATCTCCCCGCTCGGTAGGCTTCTTCTCTTAAGATCTCGGATTACGATATTACGACTATGTCGGACAGTTCACTTATCACTTTACGGTGGCTGGGCGCCCTCGGAGTTGAGCGCGCGGCGTGCGCTACACTCGATCACAAGATGGTGGCCGCGAGCGGACCCTCTCTATTTTCCGCGATCCGCCGTGTTTCGGCCTCGAACCGCTGTCGATCTACGCGGATGACACGTCGAAACACTGTACTGCTTCACTTTCACGACAGAACGTCGGCGGTCGCGCTGCTAACTCCGGTGATAATAATGATAATCGATTTTATGAACAAAATATGGACGCCACCTCTCCATTATTCGCACCTTCACCTCTCGATTTCGACTACGTGACGTTGGCGGCGCTTGTCGCTTATATATAGCAATGGCGGCTGCGCTAGTTAAATGCGCGTGGGGATATAAAGCAAGCCACAAATGGTACTATTGCATTAATGATAATTTCAATATTATTATATTGCGTTTTTATAATTTTAATTACATTGTAATTATAGAACTGTAGCGGGGTCAAAACTATAATTGATTTTTTTTGGAAATTTATTTTAGGTAGGTTTTGTTAAAAATTACGAGTCAAAAACATTTTTTTTTGGATTTATTACCTGACTAACTGTTCGAGAATCACGCCATATCACTTTTACACACACAGATTTCAGTGAAATTTGATGTTTGTAGCAGGGTTGCCAATCCAAATTTATCGATTCCCTGCAACCTAGGGCTTCATTCCCCGATTTTCCCCACTACATTCGACCAATTCCCCCAATTATTCCCCAGTAAACTTCAAGTAGGTATTGTGTAAATTTAATTCACAATAATCGACAAAATGCATAAATAATTTTGTTATTTACATTTTTGGTTATTATTCCTCCTGACCTGAATTTAAAGTTAACAGTCTTAATCATCAATCAAAAAGTTGTCAGTTATATTCAATCAAAAAAATCGGGTCTGACATATCATTATTTTTTTTTATATATGGCATTCTACCATGCTTGTAGTGCTCTACGTATTTATAAGACCCAAAAATGACGTAATGATCCCCGTTTTCCATCATTACCCGCATTGACCTCTCATTCCCCAAAAATCGGCAATTGGCAGCCCTGGTTAGTAGCTTAAATATCAGCGACGGCTTTAGGCTATACTCAGAAACCAAAACTCTGATTTAGATGAAATTTAGCATATTAACGGTTCAAGTTAGTTAAGATGGAGATTTGGTAACCTCTGGACATAAATTGGCATTCTATTTGTTCATTATTTCCATTAAATTAATTTAAAAAGTCTCATTAGTGTTATGACATCTTTTTATTATCATACCACTCATCGAAGGATGAAAATCTATTAACATCAACTAGGTTATCTTCTACATTATTAAGATCCATACATTTGAAAATGCGAAATCTACTTCCTTCCGATTTATTCTGATGGAACTATGAAATGGGCTCTATCAAGAAAGGAGTATAAAGGTCTATGCTTTAATTTCTTTTTGCAACCAACGATATATTAACGACTCCATAGGAGTTGCTGGCTTCCATAGATAATGGTGGTCATCTACCGTCAGGTGGGATGTATTATATATTTTCACTATGTCAGCCCTTTAGGTCATAAAAAAGCGACTTATCAAGATCTAAATAAGTCCACAAAATGCCTATATTATAAATACATATACTTAGTACAATTAATTACTACATACTTAATAATTAATTACGTAAGTCCACAAAATGCCTAAATTATAAATACATATACTTAATACAATTAATTACTATATACTTAATAATTAATCACGTAAGTGACAATATTCATACAAGCTGAACCAGAAAATAATACTTTACAAAATAGTTTAATAATCGCAAGTTTCTGCTTTTCTATAGTCGGTTCATGAATGGAAAGCTTTATGGCGTACCTACGTATACCTAACCTATCGCCATGTAGTAAGTTGCGTGAAAAAAGAAACAACGAAAACAAGATGGCTGTGCCTATAAACCGGCCAAGTAGAGGACGTAACAATAACAATGAAATTGGTTACGTTACTATGTCAGTGTTGTATTGTCAGGATATTATACATGACGATCTATTTTCGTAAATATTGAATGCGATAACTTACTGTTTGTTTTCGTAATTAAAACATAGTTCACTGATATCGCAATTCATAATCAATGTATGTCGTTTTATAATTTGTTGACATGAATCCGCATATCTTGTGGACTTATGTTATTGCGCATTTATGAATTCTCAATTCAGTTTGTGTGACCGAATTGAATAGGTCGGTTTCGTAACCTATTATGTAGTGAGATAAACAAAGCACTGAATTTGGTAGGATTATAGGCACTGTTGTTATTAAATACCTACACGATACGCTGGTTGTTTTGAACGTTGATATTTTATTTTAGAGTATGTATGTAACATGTATGGTTATCACGTAGGCAATTAATTTGGTAGACTTAGTAAATAGGGTTGGCAAATGGCAACTAAGTGGTTATGGTTTTCACAAGAGAATGAGGTCCCAAATTATCGAGTTGCTAATCCAGTAATTAAATAGGAATATTAGTTGATTTGTGTAGTATAATTTACATTGCTTATCTCAGATGGTAAATTTGACACAGTTTAATATTTTATTTAGGATAGGTCAGTCAAAATACTTATGACTAGGATGAGTTATCAACTTCTCATTCACATTCTCAGCTTAGGCTTACTGTGTATCTAAAAACCGGTTTTATGTCTCGATCCTTACTAAAGACGTTGGCGAGTTTAGGCCATCAACCCATAAATCCAAGTCAATCTTTTAGGTCCTTCGTGTTAGTGGGTTTTTGCTAGAGCTAGAAGTAGGTAGGTATGCATGAATAAAAATAAAAAAGTAAGCGGGCCTAAAGAATTTTTCACATCCTAATGATTAAAACTGTATGGGAGGTTCTCTAAAAAAATGTACTGACATAGCGCAACTTTATAATGATATCCTATGATACGATAAAAAAATTATATACTTACTTTACCTATCTACTTAAACCTATACCTACTTTATTCAAATAGAAAGTACTTAAACAGATGTTAATAAAAAAAATTAAAGTAGGACCTGTTATCGTAGCAGCACGGATGCACAAATTTTTTGTTACTCAAGAGTCTCAAGACATTAATTTCAGCTGGCTGTATCAAGTAACCTGTCCTAAAGTGGGTTGAAAAAACAACCACCCGCTATGGCGGACGTAGAACAGCTGATACGGGTAAACTTGTATGGTGGAGAATTTTTTGTCTTCCGTCCTGTTTCCTTGTATTTTCTTCTATGTAAGCAAGGGAGACAGAAGATTCAAGTTTTTTGGAGGGCTGAATAAAATATGGGAACGCATTGTGTGGGAGCGTAGATGCTTAGAATAGAATGGAAAAATTAATTCTGACTAAGCGTCTATCATCTACGCAGGTACTATATTGCGTTCATATAAAACGCTTGTTTCGTTGTCGTCAATCAACAATCAGTTTGTAAAGTTACTTAAGTTATTATCAATAATCTATCTAAACATAACCTGTGGATAAATTGCCAAGGTAATCGCAATTTAAGAGTCTTTTATCAGACGGGCGGTTTGCGACCGTTGTTTGTGCGGAGGCCAGTTACAAAATGGATAAGATCTAATTAAAACACTGCTAAGTTAGGCTTGTACTTAATTTAAAAGACGAGGCAGGTTTGTCCCTACATCTACGAAATCCGAAAGAATCCATCGTCTCATCTGTAATCGACTGAGCGGAAGCGAAGCGACTAGGTACTTTGCAACGCGTTGCGTATCCGCAATTCCTTTGCAGTTTTATAAATTATCCCCAAAATATCACAATCAGTCTCGGGATGAGGATGGGGTATAAAGCGTCAGAAAATTATTATTACATTCATAATGAGTTTTATAATGGATTTATCCATTATTATAATTAATTAATTACCTACTTTTAATATTATAATTAATTATGATTAATGAATAATTTTGAATTTGAATTTGATTACTAGGTCATTTAATGGTAGATAGGTATGTGAAACATAACATTCAAAACCTATTTTAGTAATGAATAGTCTCTTCGCATTGTCACCATTAACCCTTTCTTTCTGTAGACTGCCTGTTTTCTTTTTATGTTTTTTTGGGATGCCATCCTCTCACTTTCTTACTACTTGTCTATGTACATGACTGACCACTTCCACTTGAGTTTTCTATTTTCTGTGTTCCACGTCCACCTACGAGAGCTATCGAAAAATTGGATGAAAAGTTATTTATATTTTACGTTATTACGTTATTATTATAACTTATCCGTTTCTACTTGCATTTGCATGTCACGTCACGTACCTACGTATTATCGCCTTTGGATTTTTGTAAGTAAAATCATAAGTATATCTCCACTAAATGTTTTAACTACCTAATCTACGCGTACGTGATAGGTACGAGTCTATTGCTAAACAACGCGTGTTCCTAATTTATCGATACTCTTGTACTCTTACGACATCGCATTTAAATTGTAATAAAAATAATGCGAAACCCGTCTCGGCCCCTATGGCTAGCACTGCTACTGTTTTCAAAGCTTATTTACACATGCTGTGTATGCACCCCAAAATTAAAGGGACAGAAATATTTACTAGAGGTTATTCACCCTATCTTTAGTAGTATTGTAGGTATTATTATTTGAAAAATAATCTTGCACTTGTAATGTCCTTATTTTACCCTGATTAAGGTAAGGGCTATTCTAGCGTTTGCTGAATTACGTTAAAACAATTACCTATCGTAAATGAGTATGTAGGTACCTCCAAGGGCGAAGATTTTTTTTAGTATTTTGTCTAACTAGCAAAATAAAGAGAGCAAGCACTATAATCTTTATAATACTGTGTTAGCACATTGAGTAGTTAATATCTCTGTGGGTATTATGTACCGAGGATATTTATAAGTATACTTTTTTCGGGACCCACAAAAATGCGTCTCTAAATAGTTTTCGCTTTGATAGACAAGTGTTATCTGGTTGTAACTACAACTTTCCTAATCGCTTATTTATTTTCTGTGTCATATCTGGGTATAATAAAGATCTGTGGAGCTATCTGTCAAATCTGTCATTTAGACTTGACATAATTATGAGTTATGTATGACACTGTGCAATAGATTTCGATATCATAGAAGAAAAGGTTTGCTTGCTCACTACAAGTAAAAGTATAAAAATGAATTTTATGTTAAATTCATTTTCGTATGTGGTGTTTTAGGGCAGAATCAAGTCTTATCCAATACACGTCCAAGACAGTACTAACCATAGCATACTATTTCTCCTATTGGTAATGTTAAACTACTTATTTTGTGATTTGGGCCAAAACAAAAGACGGACTTTTTGTTTTAGGTGATTTGTTTTAGTACTTGAGGCCAAGTGAGTCGTGGTGAGACTTATTTTTGATAATTTTGATATTACATAAAAAGGCAAATTAAACAAACAGGCATAATTTTTTAAATTATGTATGTGACTCAAGTTCATGGAAAAATGTAGTCAACAATTTGATGTGGAGTTGTTTATAAAATCAAGTGTGTTATGAGACTAAGTTTTGCGTTTTTATCCTATCCATGTAAGAATTAAATTATATATCTTTATTGTAAACTTTCTGTGTATAAACACACTAAAATATACATACATACTGATACTGATACTAATAAAAAAAGCATAAATTATATAATATATTTCATGTCCACAGAACATCATGTCTGGAGTGGTTGCTGACCAACATATTAGTGTCAAGTCTGAAAATAATATTACCCATGACCAGGAAACCATTGCCGCTGAAGATACTATTGACTATGATAAGATAAATAAACCAACCCCATTCACACATGTTACTGTAGATAGAATTAAGTGTGAAATAGATGATGTCAATGAAGGTATAACTGACCAGGATAATATCAGTACTGAACTTGAAATCAATAGCAACATGGGGTGTGGAACTATTACAACTAAAGAATTAGTCCTTCGTGGCATTAAGAAAGAAAATAATGATGTAGTCAACCGAGACATGATGAATACTGAAAATAAAATTAATAATGACTTGGAGTGTGGGTCTACGACAACTCAAGATTTTTTCACAGTTAATATTAAGTTGGAAAACATTCAGGAAGATACTGCTGAAGTATTTTCTAACGCTCACTGTAATTCAATGTTGCCTGCAAAATGTGTTAAAATTGAAATTGAAGGCATGATGAATCAGGATGGTGTAAATGAAAGATATACAGATCCTAGTGTTAAACAAGAATATGTTTACATGGGTAAGTGGAAAATTATATTATTGTTAATTTGCAATTAATTTTACTGGACTAAAATTGTTTATAATTATTTTCTACCCGTTTGTATGTTCATACGTTTTCTCCTAAAATTAAGTATGAGTAATTAAAGTGGTATGATTGGAAATGTCTTATTTGTCAAGACTATGTCTCATCAGAATTTGAACATGCCAAAAATGTTATTAACCAAGAAATAAAACAATAATAGTGGGACATTTTATTAATGATCAAATGAAATGATTAATTATATAAATACTGAACGAAGCCACTTGTATATTAAAGTTTTGGTTTTTACACAGCTATCTAAAAAGTGTTGAATACTTTCACATTACCACTTTTAGTAAATTCTTGCAAATATCAAGTTCACATTCTAGCAATAAACATTGTTACTAGGGAGAGTTTGCTATTCTGCCGAGATTACCCACACATGAATGCCTTTAGGATTAAACTAGTTGGTACAGAGGCTTGAAGGCTTGACCAGGAGGGTTTTATTGCTGCTTTAACCATGCTTTACTTTGTTGACCAAGAGCACCATAAAATAAATGTTTATTTTCAAACAGGTGAAGATACCCGTTTGGACAATGGTCTTTCTTCATTCGAGATGGCACAGAAAACTGAGTTGAGTGCCACAGGAGTACAAATAATGGAGGGACGTGAAGTTATAGCTGACAATGGACTGAATGATAGTGAAATGTTATTGAGTAATCTAAAAGCACCTACTGCAAGTGGATACTGTGGTACTCTATCAAAGAACAATCTACAAGACAACATTAAAGTATACTCGGCTACAAAACTATATTCATGTAATATCTGTAATCTAATATTTGATTCCCTAAGTAATCTTACAATCCATAAAAGAATACATTCTACAAAAAAGTTTTTGGGCGAGTCATGTAAAGAAGTGCTAAAATCTACAATACTGAATAAAAAGCCAATCAATTTAGGTAATAAAACAACTAGTAATAAAACCAATTTAACTGAACATTTGAACACACGCAAAAGGGTTAAACTGTTTAAATGCGATTTGTGTGAACAAGTATTTATGAACAAAATTGATTTTGTGTCACATAAAAGTGTTCATTCTTCTGAAGGACTATTTCTATGTGGGGTGTGTTCTAAAACATTCAAACAAAAAGATTCGCTTAAACGCCATATGAGGACACATTCCGGGGAAAAGCCGTATTCTTGTGATGTCTGCCACAAACAATTTAGTTTAAAAGGTAATCTTACATCCCATATGAGAACACATTCAGAAGAAAAACCATTTTTGTGCGAAGTTTGTAATAAATCATTTAGTCAAAAACCACTTCTTAAATGCCATATGAGGACACATACAGGGGAGAAACCATTTTCGTGTAAGTTGTGTGATAGAGCATTTATTTTAAAAAGGAATCTTAATTCACATATGAGAACACATTCAGACGAAAAACCATTTACGTGTGAGATCTGCAACAAATCATTTAGTCAAAAACCATATCTGAAATATCACATTGTAAGGAAACATTCAAGTGAAACACCATTTTCGTGCGATATCTGTCAGAAAGCATTTAGTTTAAAAAGTGCTCTTACGTGTCATATGAGATCACATACAGAGGAAAAATCTTTTGTATGTGAGGTTTGTCACAAAACATTTAGTCAAAAGCCACATCTTAAGAGCCATATGAAGAGACATTTAGGGGAGAAACCATTTTCTTGTGAAATCTGCCACAAATCATTTAGTTCAAAAGGTAGTCTTAAAGCCCATTTAAAAAGACATTTAAGGAAAAAGACTACAAAACAGAGAAAGAAATAGTAAAAATTAGGTAATTAAAATCTTACATCCCATTATGATGGCACATTCAGGACTAGAACCAATAGTAAGTGAGGTATTTTTGTAGTGTGGACAAAGCTTTCAAACTTTAAAGTATCTATAAACGTAATTAACTAGTTCATTAATTAAGAAGAGCCAGAGAGAGAGAGAGAGGCTATTAAGGCAATGGACCTGAAACTAATAAAATTACTCACTCTTCGGAGCAAAAAAGTCTGCCGATCATTGTGGAAACTGGAAACGTTATCATTTATTATTTACGTTACGTTTTCCAATCATACTTTTTTGTTCTAAATAGTGAGTATAAATTTTTTAGTCTGTAAATGATATTATTAAAGTAAATAATATATTATACCATTATGGTTATTACTTCATGTTTTATTAATAATTAATAGTTCCTGGTAATCTTTGTCTGTATGTTAAACTAATATATAATGTGGAAATATCGAGGCAGCTTTTCATTATATTTAAATGAATCTGTGTCATCTTCCCTTCCCTACTATTATAAATTTTATGGTGTGATTGATAAAACCATATAACAACAAAAAGGGTTACACACATGTTATAGAAAACATTTAAGGAGAAAATGCCTGTTTAATGAAAAAGGTACTATTACGTCCTATGCAACCGTTAGTCCATTTATTAAATATTGGGATAACAAGAGGCAATTAATTGAATTCTAACATTTCTCTTTAAAATAGGTGTAACGATATCACAGACTATACGATAACGATATAGTCATAGTAGTCTTTGGATATAGTTTCATTTCAGCATAAAACAAAGTACTCTGTGCTAGAGTAGGTGCTCTTTTATTGATGGAGGTAAAAAAAATATTTAATAACCTTTGTTATCATAAAATTATAAAAGATTTTTTAATTTAAAGTATTTTTTGTGACGTAATTATGTAAACATTTGCGTAATTTCTCTCGAATCGTATTTTATTTTACTGGCAGCTGTAATTTGCAATCTGGCAATTACATAGTCTGTGCTGTCGATAAAAAATCGAAAACTTAGACACTGTCACTGTCAGTCATTCATGTCATCATCGGCAAAACGGCGAATAACCAACAAACTTACTAACTATAATAAACAAGTGCTAAGTGCAACAACGTTAAAAAATATCGAACTCTGAATGAAAGAGGTTTTATTGCACCAACAAATGTACGAAAAGTAACAAAATGCGGCGGTTATTGATCCTTGTGATGCTAGGTATCATCCTGTATTCGACTTTTACGTCTATAATGCCGTCGTGGCCTTTACAAGACCATTCTAAAATACTCTTAGACACTGTTTACGGTGCTGTGGCGGCGGGTAATTTTTCATACTGGACGTTTGGTCAAAAAGGCCCGTTGATCATCGAGTTAACTTCAGTAACTGGTGATGCAGATCTGTTCGTCGGTGATAATTTAAGGTACGAAGTTGAAGATGATTTGGCACTGTAGTTGCTGAATGATTTTTTGGCAAAGTGACAAGAGTAGTTAGGAACTATTCCAGAGGAGACACCGGCGTTTTTGCTTTACCTGAAATCTTGAAGTCTCCCGGCAATTCACATAACCTAACCGCAATTATGGGTTTGGTATTGACTCGGGAATACTTACTTTATATTCATTTTATCCTTTAGATACTGGTCACTATTATTATACTATTATATTATTAGTCCATAAACCAGTTGCAGTAGATCGGCTACAGTTAATTCGATTTGTGTTTCAGACCTAGCTATGAAGCTGATAAGAACAACTTCAGTTCAGAGACTTGTGGAATTGACTATGTGTATATACCTGCAGAGTTCCCGAGACCAATAGGTTTGAAATGTGTTACTTTAAAACTTAATGACATGTATGGGAAAATGATTTCTTGTGTGTTTTCTTACATTATTTGTGTAATTCATGACACCCTAGACACAAAAATCCTAGAGTTGAGGTTCTGTGTGTCTATCATTATTTATTTATTATAATTAATTAATATTGAATTTCAGTGTAAACAGTAGGTGGGAAAATGTATGATGATTATGAAGCTTTTAAATAAGCAGATAATATTTTGATAACTTTTTAATTCCTTTTTTAAATAGATATTTAACTAGGATATGATATTCCAGTTATTGGTGTCTATGGTCACTGGCCATACAACAGGTCTCAGTTCTCAATGAAGGTGTTCACTGACCTCGAGAGATTGAGAACAGGCCACAACTATGCAGGACCTCCAGATGAAAAGCCTTATATGATGGCCCACTCAAGAATGGTTGAGAGCTATCGGAATAATGGAAAAGGTGGGTCTAATTGTGTATTTATAAAATTTATCCACACTTGACTTTAAAGTACTTTTAGTCTTTTACATAATAACTTCTCGGATTTGCTTAATACTTATAATTTATAATAGAAATATGACTCATCTAGTAGTCATAAAAAGCAAAAAACCCCCAACTGAAAAAAATTTTGTAGGGTTGGTATGATCATTTATAGACTACTAATGTTATTAAAACTGTTTAGGACTTCTTTTAAAAATCACTGATTTTGGTGTTCTATATTTGCAGATAAACCGCCAAGCCGAAGTGAAATAACATTTCGTAAAGAAGACGAGAAGCCAAGATTCCTTCAGTTCTACCGGGTTCTGGATACAATGTTTGGTTTACTTGTCTGAGGAGGACAGCAGTTGACCCCAGGCAGCTTATTTAAGGTGATACGAGTTGGGGATTGAACAATTCCTCAATGAGTGAGGGAGATTGCAACATTTGACTCTTGTAAAAAAGAGAGAACATTGAAACCAAAAAGACAATATGTGATAGGCCAGTATGAGTATTCTAGTTTTGTTTAGTGACAATTTGAGGCATTGGTTTGTAGTTGGTGGTAATTTAGTGGTGACAAAGAGGATATATTGTACAATCTGTTTTGTCAATGGCATAATCTGTATTTAAAAAACAAAAATTATAACAACATCATTGGTAATAGTTTTATAAATCAGTCTATTACATCTAGTAATTACAGGTGAATGCTCATCAGGCAGACAGTATTGTAAATATTGTAATGCTCAAAACAGAATGTGCTACATTACATTACAAAAAACGTAGTGAGGGAACACCTTCATATTGTAGTAATTTGTATTTTTATGTGATATCTTATTGTACATTTTCATATCATGAGGCTTCATTGAATTGTAGGTATGGAATAGGCCATAATACCCCCTCCTCTTACCCTTCTAACTTTAAGCGGTCAGATTTCTGCGATTTTTACTCTATTGAAGTTTTTACTCGTATTTTATCAGCATCAAGGAGGGTAACGTCTTTATATTAACAACTATTAGATAATAAACATGAATTACAGTTAGAGTAAATGTAAACTTCATATTGCATGTAGGTAAATAAATCTTGCCTGAATGATTAAACTTAACGATTATTATAATACTGATTTTTGTCATAAATGTTATCCGAATTAAGTAAGTGATAGATATTCTTTTACTGATTTCTGAACGCATCATATCCCCACCTATGTTTCTATACAATATTCTAATACCTGGGGGTAGAAGAAAAAATTACGCGTGTCCAGTTCTGCTGTCAACCGCCGAGTAATCAGGTCGAGCTACATTTGTTCCTTTCGAAATAACTCAAAGTTCAGCAAAATTAAGTCAATAATCAAAAACCCAGTGTCATCGTGCAGTGCGAGTGATAAAAACATTTCAGCAAATCATCATAATGGTGGATATCGAAGAATCGGAGTGCGCGCGCATCACCAACATCTCTGCGCGGAATCGGCGAACCAGGTATTCCTTTTACCCGAATTCTTCGTTTTATCCAACAGTAAGTATGTTTTCTAATTAGGAAATATACAATTTTGTAAAAGTATGTGAGGAGCGTTCTACTCGCAAACATGTGGTTTTATTATTTTTTTTTGTCTGTCTCTGGGGCCGTTCAAGTAATACGTAACGCAATTTGAGGAGAGGGGGGTCTTATAAAATGTTATGACCCGTTACATGGGTTTGTCAAACAACGCGTTACCTAACATTGTTGTTTAATAAAAAGAACTAGGGAATATAATACGTAATTGTTATTTGGCAAAATGACAATATTCTAGATACTAATGGTCATTTAATTTCGTATGTTACGTGACGTTAGGCGGAGAGCAGGGGGTATAGAAAAAAGTAACGGCGCGTTACATGGGGGAAGTAGGGGCGTGAAAACCCTTTAAAAATTTACATTACCTAATACTGGAAGACTCTCTAATGAGCTGTATGTATAAGTTCGTGGTTTAATATCAGATATCAACATTGGGGCTCAATAATTTATAACCATGGCTAAGACTGAAAACTAGTTTAATTTTAAATACGTGAATACATCATCTTGAGTAACCGTTTCTGGTTTCAATCATTATATAATTCTAGATATTCTATTTGTAATACTATAGTTAATTGACTAGCAGCTGCGAAAGATGAGTTTATTTTTAACTTAATTCATTGTGAGTACATGTCGTAAACCAATGATTTTAATACATGTAACGTTCTCGGCGTGTACACTGTACACAGAATAAGTCTTCAATTAGTCTTTTTCCTTTGAAGTAAAAATGAGACGATGAAACCGATGGGGACGCATCTATTGTAGCACGCGCAGAACACTTTTTTCGTTTGTTTATTATAAATGTAACAAATCTGTATTATGAAGTATCATTGGTGACTATCCATTTTATTACAAGCTTTTATTTAGTTTCACCTGTCCGGTGTTTGTAATGAAATCTTGCAAGCTAAATTTCACCTACTTTCCGGTGTCAAAAAACCGACCCTTAGCGATTTATATTTCACTCTTGGACGCCAAACAGCGTCGTAACTTTTGATATAATTCTGTATTTACAGTATTTATTGAAGAATTTTATAAATAAGAAAATACATTTGTAACTACCCCTCTTTAATGACTTGACGGATTTTAACTTATAGCGTGTCATTCGATTATCTTCATTATGGGAGTCACATTAGCTATATTTTTATTGTGGCTTTTACCCCACTACCAAATTTTCAGCCGTCGGGAATAATTACTGTTTATTGTTTTTTTGGGCTACACTTGGTGTAGGTAAAAGATATAATAGAATCTCAAGTACATCATACTTTATTTAAATGTATTATTTAGTTTTATTATAGTATAGATTCTTGCCAAACTTAGCAACTTCGAGGCTTGACTACCTTATTACTGAGGCGTGGCTCGACGCATTTCTGAATACGATAATATAATATAATATTTTTTTGCCTTTGTTTGTAACGACATCTTAAAAATAATATTTTTTACTTTACAAAGTTCCCACGTATGTATTTATTATAAAGTTTTATGTTTATTTTTTATACTTATAACAACTACAGCGAATACTTATTACTAATATTAAAAATAAAATGTATTGAACTTTCTAGTCGAGCCTTCGAGTTTCGCCTTTCCATGCACAAAAAAATATATTTAGTAAATTATTACTAGAATATTACAAAATATTGTTTTTACATCGTATAATCATAATGTAAGATGCAATAAATGGTTCTAGTCAGCTGACGGTATTTTATTTTGTAGTAGTCGCCCTCGCTTTGTTTCGGTGAGCTTATATTTTTAAAATATCGGTATAACGATGGCCAAAAACGAAAGAAGGACGGAAGGAAGGTAATTTTTTTAATTGTCCTATTTAGCACGCAGTTTTACACAAACCTTGTAACGGAAATCACATATTTTCATGTTATACACACTTTTTAGTAATGTATGAGTGATTTCATCAATTCAATGTCATATTATGTGCTTCAACATTTCCAAAAACTGCTTTAAAATAGGTTTTGTTTTAAAAATATGACACTTCAAAAAAACGGACATTACTATTTATTAAAAAAATTCAATTTATATGACTGGATTCGAACATTGTTTTTGTTAATGATCATAAGTCATCATAACAAGACATAATGCACTTAATAAAAGGCCGTCATAATAAAAACGTAAATTTTCAAAAACAGTTTAATAACAAAATCTACAAATAAACTTGTACATGTTATAACACAATATTGTATAAGAATTAAAATGTTATTCCTTTTATACTAACTACAATTAATAAATTAATGTGCACAATTTTGTTTTCACTTAGTTTAATGATTTATTAATATAAATAATAATTGAAAAAGAAATGCAAAAATGAACACTGCATTGTCTTATTTACTAAACATTCTGGATTTGAGAAAACATCAATTTTTGCTTAGAATTTTATTTTCTAACTGTAATAACAGTGCATATTGCATCTAATCTACTATATAACTAGTTACAAACACATGATATAATCTATTAGGTACAGTTCTCTAGGTTATTTGATTTATACAATAAAGAGAAACATTTAATTGTTTGTCACAATGCATTCGTGAAATTAAAATAATTCAGTTAATCTAACCAAATCTGCAGTTAATGACAGTTGAAGCTATGTTGCAGTGATCATCAGATAAATCATACCTGTATATAGTACATCCAGATCTTAAAAAAGAGGGTCTTATCACTATGCTTTTGTTCAGATCATTAAATATTATAAGCTGGCAATAAAAAGCCATCATATGACTAAATCCCGCATGGGCTACTTTGGTCTATCATGGTCTACTCAGGTCTACTCGGTCTTTTCGGTCTTCTTCTTCGCCTTAGCTGCTGCAAGCTTATCTTTGCATTCCTGGTAGATGCCGTCAAGGTCGAATGCAGCCTTCAAATTGTCTTTGGAGAATAGAAACCTGTAAAAATTGGAGGAGGTTAAGTAAAAATACAAAGTAGTTCATGAAAACTAGCAGTTTCTGTGACTTTTTAGGTAAGAGATGTCTCTTCACCAATGTTGTCTAGCTTAAAATAACTGTGTATTCAAAATGTGTATTAATCTTTTTTATACGGCATGCTCTTCTTATTCTCGGCTTATCTAAAGATCTAGAGTATGCATGTCCTGTAATAATGTTAAAATTAAGCTAGAACACAATACAAAAATACCATGCATGACTTGATATCAACTTAGAAGACGTTTTTTTAGTGTTTTTAATTATAATGTCAACTGAGTCTTACTTTTGTAATTTCCCAGTGCTATCTGGCTGGGGTCTTCTCATCTTCTCCACACCCTCACTGAACAACAGAACTGTGGGTAACTGCCTGCTTGTAGGCCCATCTTGAATTCGGTACTTAGCTGCTGCATCTGAATATCTGTGATAAAAATTATTAATGCTATTATCTTTGAAGTATTTTTCTTAATAACTAAAAGTAAGCAGGTAGGTCAGATGGTAGATATTGCTTAATATGGTTTATAAACGTTAATAATTCTTATTTTATTTATCACACCTGCAATGGCTGCAGAGTGATTAACCTACTATTAAATAATGACATTGCTTAAATGTATCTTTAGAGATATTTTTATTGGCACATTAGTGTGCCAGTGTGGTTTATTTGAATTTCCTACTACTAATTGTACTCACCGGCCTACATCTAACTTGCCAAAACGTAAATTCTGAAGATTGTAACTGTGGCTGAGCTCTGCAAATATTGGTGCAAAATTGACACAAGCAGGATGCCACGCAGCATATAGGCACACAAGCCAGGTGGTGTTCTTGTGGTGTTTCAGCTCCTCATCCAGAGACTGGGGCCCACGGAAGTATATTACATCCTCAGGACCCATGTAGGTTGGCTCCGGAAGTAGGAGAGCGCATAGGACAAGAATAGCGCCATAAGGCAGTCCATACCTGTAAAAATTGTTTTAGGTATAATTATTTGAAATTTAACACTCATTAAGTAGGATACTTTTAAAGAGATTAGAAGAAAAACTTAATTATACACTAACCTCACATCAGCATACAGCCAGAGAATTAAATTAGCAACTTTAGTATACACAAAGGACGAAGACAAGTAATTAACCATAGTCACACTTCCTGCTTTTCTGGTCCTTAGCATCACGACGATGATTAAAAAGAATAAGATCTCAGTTTCCCGGCTGTCTAGCTCGCAGTCGGACTCCGGAAATAAGAATTTACAAATGAAAGCTGTACGCTTTGCAGTCACATACGAAATGCTGAGCAGAATGTTGACCCAGTAATAGGGTTTCAGTAATTGCTTTAGATCGGCTTTGAAAGTCATTGTTCAATAAATTTTTCACATTTATTTATTCAATTAATTAAGAATTTACACCTCGTTCGGTTAAATTAACAAGCTAAACTCACACACAGACTTCATGTTCTTCTCTTACGTCAAAACTACTTAAAAATTACAATTGTCAAGCAATTGTCAATGTCACGTAGCGTAGTTTGTCTAGTCAATGTCAAAATAAAATGAAGTGAACGCATGAATCACAGAACACTATACTTACGGAGTAACTATTTTCTAACCAGTGACTATACTCCACAGACATATAATTGTTATTTATACGTCTGTGCTATACTCCTACCGGCATGAATCCAATCAGCCATTAATGCTGACCACAGATAATTTATTGAACAATACGCGGTTTGGTTCCGAAATCCCCCTTTAGCGCTAGTGTCGCAAAATCGGGAGTGACCTATATTTTAGTCAATATCGTCGAATAAATAGGGCATATATAGCAGGGTGATGATAGTTAGTAGACAAAATATATTTTTATAGCCTCTCTTTGTATCCAACGCCCTGTTACCTTTTATATAGGGTTTAAAATGATCGAATTAAGTTAATAAATGTAATGATTAGGTAAAATAAATAAAATATTTATGTCTCATAGACTTTTATTATACAATTAAATAATTCTTCAAAGTTGTCTTTATGATTTTTCATGTCTTATAATGATTTCAATTAATTAATTATTGTGTAATTTTGTACAGGACCGTTTTAGACGAAACTTAGCATGATTTTAATTATCGATATTTTTTATCCCGGGGAACAACAGGTGGAGATGCTTATGTATTCATTTTTTAACATTTTTTTAAGTAATTCCTTTCTTGCAGATAACTTTCTTTTGCGACATGTCTCATTTTTATATTTAAATAAAATTTTACAATAACTTTCACTATAAGATGCAAATGGATAAAATCATGCTCATCATTGATCTTTAAATCATTACAATAGTTCGTTGACTTAGAAATATAAATAATCAAACTACATTATTATAATTAATATTATTGGTAAACATTTTTAAAAACTTTTAACATGTTTGAACATTTTTTATCAAACCATAAGAATTCTTCACCTAAATATGTGACAAAGTTCGAGTAGGACTATAGAAAGTTAAAAAGACCTTTTAGTAGGTGGTCATTTGTGTGTTACGTAATGTAGGGAGAGGAAAGGGGGTACAGAAAAACCTTATGGCGTTACATAATACTTGAACGCCCCCATAATCGGTATGAGATGTTAGATAGATTCCCTAACCATTCTCTATTCTGTGGAGATTTCCAACGGAAATGGCTTTTTCCTTAAATGTACTTTCATATGGGACTTAAGACTACTTTGTATACTGAATGATTTGTTACAGATTTCACAAGAAAATGGCTTTTCCTTCGAATGTGTCCTCATAATATGGTATTTTAGATGTGGTTTTTGACTAAATTTTTTGCGGCAGACTCCACACTTAAACGGTTTTTGTTTTGAATGGGTAGTAATATGGCACTTAAGAGTATCCTTTCTAATAAATGCCCTGTGACACATGTCACACGAATATGGTTTCACCTCTGAATGTATCTTCATATGGCATTTAAGTAGTGGTTTTTGACTAAACGTTTTGTGACAAATTCCACACAAAAATGGTTTTTCTTCTGAATGAGTTAGCATATGACACTTTAGATTACCTTTTATACTAAATTCTTTGTGGCAGATGTCACACGAAAATGGTTTCTCCCCTGTATGTGACATCATATGGCGTTTATGAGTACTTTTATTTTTAAATGTTCTTGAACATAATTCACAAAGAAATTGTCTTGCATAAGCATGTTTAGACATATGTGATATAAGATTATTTTTATTTACGAATACTTTTTTACACAAATCACACTTGTACAACTTTATGCAAGTGTCCTCAATTGTATTCTTAGTTACATTTTTACTACTACTGTTTGGTTTAGTAACCATATAGATTGGTTTGTTATTAAGGACTATTATAGCATGATTACTAACATTGGATTCAGTTTTTAACACTTCTTTAGACTTGTTTGTGTGTTTGTTGTCTGTTTGTGTGTTGAACTGTTTTGTAGAATGTACACTCATGTGGATTGTGAGGTTAGTTTTAGAATAAAATATTTTATTACATATATTACATGGATATTGTTTTCTTGCCGAGTATACTTTAATGTGTCCCGTAGTCGTTTCAGCTTTTATCCGACTCAATGAAATTTCACTATTACTCAGTCCATAGTTAACTGAGGGCTCCTGTCCTGTGTCAATCATTTGTTGCATTCTTGAGGTGCTTGACCCAGCTTTCTCCACTATCTCTAATGACAAGACACCATTGTCCAAACAGCGATCGTCATCTGTGTTAAAATAAACAACAGTTATGAATAAAAAGTAAGCTTAATAAAGTTTCTTGTCAATTAAATAACAATCCCTTTCCACCTACCTAAGTACAAATATTCTTGCTTCACAGCAGTATTGGTTTGTCTTTCTGTAGCACCATGCTTATTCATCATACCTTCGATTTCGACTTCGACACATTTGTTACCATGATTGGTAGGCAATGGTGAGTCAAACAACATAGGAGTGTTCGTAAATTCTTCATCAGTATCTTCCTGAATGTTTTCCAACTTAATATTAACTGTTAAAAATTCTTGAGTTGTCGTAGACCCACTCTCCAAGTCATTATTAATTTTATTTTTAGTATTCATCATGTCTCGGTTGACTACATCATTATTTTCTTTCTTAATGCCACGAAGGACCAATTCTTTAGTTGTAATAGTTCCACACCCCATGTTGCTATTGGTTTCAAGTTCAGTACTGATATTATCCTGGTCAGTTATACCTTCATTGACATCATCTAATTCACACTTAATTCTATCTACAGTAACATGTGTGAATGGGGTTGGTTTATTTATCTTATCATAGTCAATAGTATCTTCAGCGGCAATGGTTTCCTGGTCACGGGTAATATTATTTTCTGACTTGACACTAATATGTTGGTCAGCAACCACTCCAGACATGATGTTCTGGGGACATGAAATGTATTATATAGATTATGTCTATTTTGTGACGGGTATGTTTGTATTTATCATCAATTGTATTTCCTCCTAACTTTGTACCCATGTACTGGAAACACAAATATACAAAATATACATACCTTTTTGAGGTTATATGGTGAGTTTGCGTTGTTTCGTATTCTACATAAATCAATAGTTCAGACTTTGAATAAAGTTCGACTTAGACCGTTGAGATCTACACAAAATATTCACTTTTATAGAAGCACCCAACTCCTCAACAAACCAGCTAAAAGGAAGAAGCACTTTTTCTGTTGCCTTAAATTACAAACAAAACTAGGTAATGTATTTATACCAGCCAGTAGGAGTTATTGTTTTAAGTGTTCCTAGAACTACCGTAGCCCTATATTGTGCCTATATTGAATTGAAGTAAATATTGCCCCAAAAGTAAAAAACCAAAACACGAAATTCAAACGTCAAAGGAAATGAACTTCATTCAATAATTTCAATATAAATACCACAGATCACAATATCTATCTGGATGGGTCCATAGATAATACATTAAGTATGGACAGTAGACACTGACTACTCACTTAATTCCTTCCGATACCGTAAATGCTCAGAGGTACCTATAGGAAGCGACCAGTGTTGTATTGAAAAAAAAAAAATTTTTTTTATTGCCTCAGGTGAGACGTGAGGAAAAACACTCATGTTTACCCTAACACAACCAGATCCGGCCGATAGAGTTATGTCAGACTCATCCACCTACAGACCAAAATAACCCCACATGACTCCGGCCTGGACGCTTCATTTTAAGACATGGTAAAGCATTGTTGAATTTAGTTTCGAATTTAGAATACTATAAAAATGTGCGTTCTTCTATCACAACTTACCATAATAATGTACTAACAACATAAGGCCACATTCAACAAATTAAATAAAACGTAATTTTTGTCAGTAGTGAAGATCATTTTATTATGATTATAAAAATATTTTATAATATTACTAAGATCAGACTTTTTACTTAAACGAAATGTGATAGTGAAGTATTTGAAGAAGTACATTTTACCGTTATTTATTTTAATAAAATGGAATATTAGTACATTGTAATAGTCATAAGGGATTAGGGTATAATAGAATGATAAAAAAATTTAATTTCACAGAGAAAGTCAATTGAATACATGTTCAAAAACATTTGTAGGTAGTAATAATGAGTACGGTAACAGTATGTGTACGGCACTAAAGTTCCCACAACGCCCAACACTCAGTAAAAACAATGTTGTGAAAGTTGTTTAATTACTTTAGAATTGTCAATTCCTTGTCTATCATAAAACTAAACTCAAAAATAGACAAAGTTGGTGTTTCAGGAGCTGGTCTTCCTTAATTGTCAGACAAACTTATATTTCTCAATTGATTACCTACACCTAAATTGCCTAACTATGCGCTTTCTCTATATGTTTCCGTAGTTCATGCCCTCTTACGAAATTTGCGTTACAATACATACATTGCGCACGTAAACCCTTCCCGTGTCTACGTTTCGCGTGTTCGGATCTTCGAGACGCAGATATAAACTTTTCTCCGCAGTCTTCGCATTCATACGGTCTCTCCCCGGTATGTCTACGTCGATGGTAAACTGCAGCCATTTTGGAAACTAACTTTGCACCACAAATATCACATTCAAAGTTTCTTTCCCGCGTGTGCACTATCGTATGTTCCGCCAAACGAGACGGCGTGAAAAACCTCTTTCCGCACCACTGACACTGATGTGGTCGGACGTCCATATGAATCCATATTATATGGTTCTTAAGCTGCGGTCGTGAACGATATACCTTCGAACAGTAATCGCAGATATACGTCGACGGGTCTCTGACATTCGATCGTTTGCTTCGTGGTACCATTTTTATGTCAGGTTTTGCATTCGGTTCACACATCTTCCTATGCTCTCTATAACATCCGCGGCTAGAGAATTGTGCACCACAAGCCCGACAAGTTCTTACCGCGTGCATCTGAGAATGAGTTTCAAACGAAGAATGCCTTGGAAATGTTCTTCCGCAGTCAACACAAGTGAAAACTCCAGATTTATGACTATTTTTCATGTGGATCTTCAGTTCTAATTCTGCCGTAAAAAGCTTTGGGCAATCAGGACAAGAGAGAACCTCAAGGTAGTGTTTCTTTACCAGATGATTTTTCAGTGCTTTACCCCTCATAAGCATAGCCCCACAAACCCAACATGCTTCCTTTAGGCTACTGTTTTTCAAGTGCATGTTTAGACTGTGAGGACTAACAAAGCCTTTCCCACAATCTGTGCACTTACAGGCCGGACCGTTCCGTCCTTTAGCCTTCAATCTCTTTTCGGTTTTTTGCCTTTTCCTTAATTTACTTAAAAGTAAACCTAGCAGAACTTTGGCGTTTCCTGTGAACTCGGAAACAGTTTGCAGTGACAAGTCTTCCCCGACGATGGCATATAATGACTTGGAAGTTTGAGAGTCTGGCAAAGCCGATACAGAGTTAAGACAGGTCGACCATAGTACATGCGACTTCTGAACGAAGACTTTGAACTCAAAGGCGGAGACAGCCGTGGAAGTGCACTCAGCGCACAGTCCTTGAGGAAATGATGTTTCTTCTTTAACCTGAAATAAAACATAACACTTAATCCTTAATAGGATGTCGGATCATCGTCCATATAATATTGATTGTGTAGTCGTGTGTAAAAAATTAAGTTATAGTAATAAAGAGATTGAGACAAAGTTTACAGGTACTAGGTAGATAACAAATATATTTGATCAAATTGCCAATTTTCCAAGCCTATGCTTTAAAAATTTATTTTAAAGCTGACTATCACGATCATTAATTACTCGTAGGATTATTTTAACGTACCTATTATTATTTTAATTATTCGAAAAATCCTAACTATTGTGTGTTTATTCACCACCGTGAACGTTAATTAGGTGTTTTTTCAGCTCGAAGGGCCTCAAAAACCTGGCGTCACAAACTTTACAGCCGTGTTTCATGTCCATGTTACTTCGGTGTCTTCTCATTACGTGGTCTAGCCTTCTCGACGCCGATATGAATCTTGCCCCACAATCAGTGCATTGATAAGGTTTCTCTCCAGTATGGATCCTCTGATGCATGTGGTAACCGACTTGAGTTCTCATTTTCGCTCCACAGAAACACTGATATATTTTCCTTTCGGTCATATGTATAGCAGCATGAGCTTTAGCATGACCAGAATTAGAACTACGTTTCCCACAGATTTGGCAGGAAAATGGAAGAACATTCAAATGCTTCTGTATAATATGGATCCTGAGGGATGGTTTCTTTGTGTACAGACTGCCACAGTCATGACATTCATACATTTCAGTTTCATGCTTAGTGCCGTCTGTATTCTTTTTATTGCAGTGTTTTTTGTGATTCTTATAACATTTGCGATTTTCAAAGCTTGCGTTACAAAAGGAACAGCTGAACAGTGTGTGAGTGTAACTGTGGGCTCGGAGCGCTCTTGCATTGAAAAATCCAGCACCGCAAACTTTACACTGATGTGAATCTGGCCCATGGAGCAACTGCATGTGTCGTTCTGAAGACATGGACTCGTCAAAAAGTTGGTGACATTTACTGCAAGAGATAACTTTCTTATTGTGTACCTTGAGTAAATGTTTTGCTAATTTCTGCTTACGCATTATTAAAGAACATTTTGTACAAACACGAAGCATTGAGCTCTTGAAATGTTGGTTCAAATGGTATGGTGTTGGAAACTTCATATGGCAATCGCGACATTTTATCACATCCCCGCTTTTGAACTTCCTTCGAAATTTTCTTATTTTCCTGCTTCCACAATTCAATCTATTAGCCGCTTGGGAGAGGCCGGTGACTCTTTTTTCCGGGTCCTGTGTTATAGTAGTGGTTTCGCCATAATAAATGTAGTACGTCCCACTGTTAGTAGGGTTCGGGATGTTCGTGAGCGTGGTTACTACAGAGAGCCATTCCCGAGCCGACTCCCAAACCAGCTGTCGGAAGCGGAAGGCCGCGACGGCTGTCTGATAACATTCGCGGCATGTTCCTCGCGGCAAATTGGTCTCCTCCCACACCTGAAACCACGTTTTCAATCAGTCCGTTCCTCTTGATGGGTATATAACTAATTGTATTATTTATCCTTAACACAATATAAACTAGTATTACTAAAGAATCTTTATAAAAAAAATATTATACACTGGGACACCATATCGTAGAATTCAGTTGTTATAATACATAGTAAAATAATACCACTTCCTTGCCACCATTTACACAATGAAACTTATAACCAGAACTTTTGATTTTTATTTTATTGAGTATGTTATGGTGCGGAAAAAGGTGAAAGTTAGACCTGTTTAAATTTTTATGTAGGAAGTATGAAGTACATTTAGTACTGGATTATACCTACCTATACTTTGTTGCTAAGTAGCTTCATCTGTTAGTAACCCTCGATTAATAACTATAATCTAGGTTTAAATTAAAAGTGAATAAATGTTTTTGTATCTGTTAATACACAATAATCATACGTAAATACGAAAACATGCTACAATGTTACATTTTGTTTATGAGATACAATAGATTTCGACATTCATATTTTATGTGTGATTTACCTTCACCAGTTTTATACAATTTATTTCAAATGAATATACAATAAGCACCTTTTATTAAATTAAAGCGCACGGGAAAAGTAATACAATTAGTACATTAAATAACAAGTTTAAGCAAACTAATTTTCTTGTTGTTCATGTCATTTTTCTTCCATGGTCTGTTTATCGGCATCGGTAACAGAGACTTGAAATTTTGAGTCTCTTTTGACTTTCCGATTTAACTTAAACTGATCCTGGTGTTTCCGACCGTGATGCAACAGACCTCTATAAGAGGCGAATTTCTCGCTGCAATCTTCACATTCAAAGAGTAACTTCATCGAATCCTCGGGCTCTATATTATGGACGGTAGCAACATGTTTTTTCAACCTATAAGGCAGGCGGAATCGAGCAGGACAGAGTTCGCATGCGTGTTTCAATTCTGTTTCTGATGACTTATGGTTCTTTCTGATGTGTTCAGATTTCCGAGACGAAGCAGAGAAAGTTTCCCCGCAATACTGACACTTGTATGGCTTCTCGCCAGTGTGTAAACGTAGATGCTGAATGTATCCAAGTTTCGTCCTCAAAACGATGCCACAATGTTCACACGTGAAGATTCTAACCATTTCATGGGTCTTAACGTGCTCAGTCATGTGAGCAGCGGCTAGCAGCTTCCCACAGTAAACGCAGGGTTTATGAGTGTTTTTCATATGAACGATTTGAATATGGGCCCCCACGAACTTTTTACCAGCGAATTTTTTTCCACAATAGTCACAAATACATTGCTTGTCCGCGCTTCCACGAAGTCCGACTTTGATTTTTTTGTCGCTAACACGACTTTCAACTTCAACGAAAACTTTGTGCTTCGTGCGATACGTATCCTGTCTGTTACTGTCTAGATTACAACACGTTTTAACATGGTATAAGTAGCAGGTTTGATTGCGGAAAAGTTTGTCGCATCTCGGACATGTTTTCAGCTTGTGAACTGACTGATGAGCGTGAAATGCTTGCGGAGATTTGAAGCTTCTCCCGCAGTCTCCACAAGAACAAGAACCCTTGGAATGCGCTTTGGCTAGGTGTCGTTTGAATTGACTATAGGAATGTAACAGGGCAGGACATTTTTTGCAATCATAAGGTTTTCTACCATGCTCATCTTTCATATGAGATATTAAGTCATCCCTAGACATAATTTTGGCGCATATATGGCAAGCCCGTGTAAAATCTGTAGACTCTTTTAAATGTTGATGCAAATGTTGTGGATATTTAAATTTCTTTCCACAATTAAAACATTGGCATCCTTTAACTATTCTCTTTTCCCTTTTAAGCAGCTTAGTTCGTGCTTTAGACGCTATTTTACCTATATCTGACGATTTTTCCTGTTCTGGATATCTATCAACTATTGTCATTTTATTCTGACCGAGTATAATGAGTATAGGTTTGTTTGTTGTCGCTGGTAAGGAGCGTAGGTTTGTCAGGAGCAGTAATGTGGTCTCCCATTGTTCCAAGGCCTGTCTGCAAGATGTTCGAAAGTGGGCTGCATTCAGGGCTGACGTGGAACAGGCGGTGCACAGGCTAGCTGGCAGGTCGTCCTCCAGCTGCACCTGCAACCACCGCAACTATCAAACCGCCAAGGTTCTATGTACTGTATTTTTCCCTGACAGCTAAACAGAGAACTCTTCTAGATTAGGAAGTTATGTAGGTATAGCTGTATTTTGTATCTCAAAATTGTATACATTTGTATTTGAAATGTTACACCATTTCTTGTAATTATACTAACATATTTTTTAGTAAATGTACTAAACATTATAATTCATTATTTAAATTCATTTTCTTCCAATTTCAAATCATTGATTTACTTATGCATGTATTTTTTTTTTAATCTGCCCATTTCATAAAGGTGCTTTGAAATAGAAAATGTATCCATCTAATCTATCAATACTTCTAAGTTATTTGTTATTTATTCAACCTTAAAGTATACATAATGTACTATAAAGCATGCCTATATCATAACACTAATTAGTTCCTAAGTGAGTAGACATTTTAGTGGGCACATAGATAGATGTGGATGTAACAGAGGATTTGGTTCCGAAGATGTGTTTGCTCTGTATGTTAATATTAAGAGTGGCTAAATTTTCATAGATAATTGATTAGTTAATGTTAAAATGTTATTATTTCACATTACTTACATGTTTACTGTTGATAATGTTTTAAAGAGTACCTTCACAAGTTTAGATTATTACTCATGAATTTTAGTACAAATCTGAGCTTATACATGGTACTTATACAGTACTTGTGAATAGTTTATATAGTACAATTAAGTGTAATCCTAAATAAAGTAATTCAACTAACAGATAGGTAAAACTTTGATTTAATAAATTTATTGATCCTGGACAAAGTCTTCTATAAAGGAAGAGTGAGATTATTATAGTCTACACTTTTTAGGCACTACTCGATAGTATGACCAATTTGCTGTATTTGCAGTGATTAACGACTTTAGTACAGGTAACTATACCTCGTTTTTTTCGTCGTGATATAAAAAGTAAACAATTTTTGTCTGTCTTATTTTTAAATCGATAATTACATAAAAAAGACAGTGTAAGATTGTTTACCTTTTATATCACGACGAAAAAAACGAGGTATATATTACAGTGTTTAACAGTAATAAATGGAAGTTTTTATAATACTACAACCAATAAGATACCCTCACTTTCAAGACACTAAAATAAAAATATAAGTCTGAATAGTGGCAAATGTGTAGAGAAATATTCACATTACATAATAATCAAAATAACAGTGGCAGGATTTTAAAGTAATTTATATTATATCTCCTAATCTCCTAAAAATCAGCAGTTTAACCCCATTAAAAGGTATCGCCGCCATTTTGGTCCATAAAACCGGGAGAAATGGCGTTCCGTTTTACACAAAAATCTAAAATGTAAACAAACATACAAACGTACCTGAACTCCGGTTATCGCTTCAAGCAATTCCGACAGAGTTATGGGTTTATCACCATCCATCATCACTGTATCACCCAAATAAACCTGTCCTTCAGACGTATCTCCCATGCAAAGCCTGCATTTGTGAATTCCATCTCCTTTTATTACATGCGACACTAGGGCCCTAATATCCACTTCCCGTGACATTGTTATTTAATATAATGGCGTTGTGTATGAGTTTACAATTAAAGCGGCATTTATGCAATGCTACTTCGGTAAAAATTTTAACTTCGCTTTCTCAGTTTTTCGTAACAACAGTAACAGGGACGCAGAGATAACGTTAAAAATGGAATGGAATGGAAAATGACATTGACAACTGTATAGAAAGTGTCAGAAAGATTCATTCATTAATGACTTTGTAATTTGTACCGTAACTGACTCCGTCAAAATATACTCTGTGAAGGAAATGACACTTTTAATTTGTCATTCATCATCAATTGATCCGATAATCTGACTCGATAAGGTGTTCGAATAATCGAACTTATCGAACGATGAACACAGAACTGTGAAACTTTACTTAATTATTTCTCGGGCGACGGATACGACCTTGCCAATAGTATAAAAAAAAAAAACATACACAATTTGGAAGGAATAGGTTAGTCATTAACGAGTCCTAGCGTTGGACCCCCATAAAGGAATCGAATCAAAGTTTACTGATTATGCCTACGGTAACTGGCTAATTACTATTATTATCTATGGTAACTAAAGTGACTGTTTTGCGGTGGTGGTGGTCAATGTGGCGAACTGTCAAATGTCACAGTCAGAATAAAGTGAAGTGAGGCAAAAGCAATAGCAAGTGAATTTGGTTGCAGTTGTAAAAATAAAACAAATTGTACTTGAAAGAAGATTCTATTCAAGATGGTAAATTAATTTGATTTATTAGCATCAATCCTTGTATGAATTTTCTATTTTAAGTGGTAAAATGAAAGCCAGTGTTGTAAATTGTATTGGTAATTGTGTATTTTTGTCGCGGATATTTTATTTAACTGCTAAAAAGTGTTTGAAGTCTAGAGATTAAAACCACGAAAAAAATATTGTTTTAAATAATTCTTCACGCAAATAATATTCGCTATGGCTTATAACGGTATATACTGTGATTATTTTAAATTTCAATATATATTATAAGCATATTTCGGCTTTTGTATGTCGGCTATACATTTTGGGGTTTAAAAGTTTCACTTTATTTTAACTATTCCTTCACAAAAATTTTAATTACAAGTTCTTGAATATAATTCTTTTATTCAAATTATATGTTATTATTATACAATCTATACGTTATTCTCATTACTTTCGAGGTTATTATCAAATTTCATAACAGGTGCCTCTCACGATCCCACCAAGTCGCATGACTGCCATAAACAAACCAAAAGAAAATCCTATAGCCGAATAAATACGTTATTATCAATGTTTATAATACTTAATTTAAAAACATAACCTGCTTTTTAATGCTGTTTCCAAATGCAAGTAAATTTTGTTTGTCATTTAATTTCCGCAGGTAGGACTGTGACTAAGCTTACTGCCCTATCATAGTAGATTTTTAAAATATGAATTTTGCTTTATTTGATTGTAATAAAATTAACTAGATAGGACATAATAGTTAGTAGCTAAATAATAGTTAGTAAAACTAGTAAAATGTTTATTATTAGTGGTAAGTTAGGTAAGTGGTAAGGTAGGTAGTGGTAAGTTAGTGGTAAGGTAGGTTATGTTAGGTTAGGTGTTCCACATAGCTGATGCTCTGAAATGATTGTTGTCTACAGCAACCACAGATTCTAGTGCTGAAGGAGGGGACGGACCAGTCCCAGGGAAAGCCGCAGCTCATCTCCAACATCAATGCCTGCCAGCTGGTGGTGGATGCGGTATGTATTACACATATTACTACTTTAACATAAAGACACAATCATGAAATTAATCTCCTAAAGATTGTCCTTTCATTGTCTTACTTGGATTTTTATACTCATTGGTTCTTAACCAGAGGTTCTCAATTCTCATACTCATTTTGTTTATTGCCCATTACTCTAAACCAGAGGTTCTCATACTCATTTTGTTTATTGCCCATTACTCTAAACCAGAGTTTCTTAAACTCATTTTGTTTATCGCCCATTTTAAGAATAATTTATTATCTATTTAGAAATTGCCAAATTTTATATAGACATTGTGTGTCTACTTTAAAAAAAAGGCAGTGTATAATGTGTATGTTCATAATAATATCTAAATCTGAATGATTATTGTCTATAGCAATAAGAAATACTTTGATATAAGCAAAGATGATTCATAATAAAATAATTTAGTAGAAAACCCATACACTGGACATTTCAAGATAAATGATAAAAATTTATGGGCTTTATCATCATCAAATTCATTCACTAGATCATTCTCTCATGCTGATGATTAACTAAATTCGTTCCAATATCTGACAGTTGATGATTAAAGGAATGAATATGAGGCTGGACACTACATAAATGCTATCAAATATATCATGGTGTCTTTGTCATGCAATAATGAACTTTAATACTATGCAGATATTGGCTTTATTGCATTAATGGCAGGACATACGTATCTGAATCTTCACATTATGGAGTTAGATAGTTCCTGATAATGCTTATGATACCAATAAAAAACCTGTACAAATGTGTCAATGATACTTACATGAGTAAAATCTCTAGTCCATAAGGATGATGAACTTAAATAATTTTTGTGCATTTGTCCAGGTCAGGACAACCCTGGGACCTCGTGGGATGGACAAGCTGATTGTGGACCACGGTGGCAAAGCTGTGATCTCCAACGATGGTGCTACTATCATGAAGGTACCAAACTTATAAACATTTGTTATTGTATGATCTTAGAGGTTCTGAATTTTGCTAAGCTATCTTGATTACAATTTGCTTTTTGTTTTAGCTCTTGGACATTGTCCATCCAGCAGCCAAGACGTTGGTGGATATTGCGAAATCACAGGATGCAGAGGTATTTATATCAAGAGTGTTTAATGAAAATAAAAAAATAAAAGTGCCAAATTTTAGTAACATAGATTTGTTTTGCTTATAAAGTCGTGACTTTGTTTTGAAGAAGAGATTCTTCTGAACAGTACTGAAATGATTATAAACACGGATCCAATTTCCTAATTTCATTGAGGACAGTTTTCGTTATGATTTTCTACTGTTTCATTATATTGGCTTAACTCTAGAATTGTTGAATTATAACGGCATTGTTTTGCTCCTTCAGGTGGGCGATGGTACTACGTCAGTAGTAATACTGGCTGGCGAGCTCTTGAAGAGGTTGAAGCCTTTTGTAGAAGAGGGTAAGTTTATGAATTATTTATTGATAGCGTAACCCGCACTTTTGTTCTGGTGTTGAAAAAAAAACTTTTAGTAAGCAGTTGCCATGCTGTCAGTAAGTTACCAATGATTAAACCAAACGGATCCAATTACCGAAAAACTATGTGGATTGTGATAGTAGACATGAGGTGACATACACCCATCTCTCTTACACTTGCCCGTTACAACATTTATTATATAGCTGTCTCTTTCAGGTGTGCATCCTCGCGTCATAATCAAGGCTGTTCGTACGGCAGCCAAGCTGGCGGTGGACCGCGTCAAGGAATTGTCTGTCAAGATTGAGAAGCAGTCGCCTGAAGAGCAACGGTGAGTTGACTTTCTTTTTAAAGCGGTTATATGTGGTCTATTCTGCCAATGATTAAAACAAACGGATCCAATTACCGAAGATTATTCTGTGTGGATTATTTTAGATATGAGGCAATGATGAAACTGTAGGGTAATCAAAATACGTTGAAATTGTGTAACTTAAACTGCATCTTTATTTAGTAAATGTTTGATAGAGTTTGAAGATACAAAAAAGTATGTAGGTAACCAAAGAGCTATTGTCAAATGTAGTTATAGAGTAACGTTGGTGCCTTATGTTAGTCGAAAAACAATACAAGAATACAATTTTCCAAATAATAATTCTCCTCAAAACATTGGAAGTTTTTTCAAGCTATCCTATAATATTGGGTAAAAACAAGTTAAATTGTATGTTATTCTTCAGAGAGCTCCTACGAAAGTGCGCGGCCACCGCTATGTCGTCCAAGCTGATACATCAACAGAAGGGCCACTTCTCCAAGATGGTGGTGGATGCTGTGCTGTCCTTGGATGCTCCGCTCCTGCCTTTAGATATGATTGGTGAGTACTACAAAATGTATTCTATAGCAGAGCCATTACAAACGTGTAGACTATGTCATAAAACAAAACGTCAAAGGGATGGACTATGGTCGCACATTCGAGCGAGAGTTCCGATATACCTATAAGTGTGAACGAGAGATATGATAAAATGATTGATAATGTAGTTTGCACGTTTGTAATGACCCTACTTAGGAGTAGAGTTGTGAATAGTTTTCATTTTTTACTGAAAGAGCTAATTTGTGTATTTATAATTTAATGTGTAATTTAATGTGTGATGAATTTTGAAAGAAAAAGTCTTATTGTAGTAATTTTTAAATGTATTATTATGATAACTTACTGTAATTACTGACAAAAATATGTATGTCTTTAATTTTCATATGTATTATTATGATAACAAAATGTAATTACATATTCTTAATTATTATTATCTATGGTATGGTGTGCTTCCTCATCACAGCACTGAATAACGCTGAATAATAGTTGCTTAAAGTGATATTGTTTACAGATTTTAAATAATTGTACCATATTCTCCCTTGCTGATAATTGATATAAACATCCATTCATCAGGCATCAAGAAAGTTTCTGGTGGCGCTCTAGAAGATTCTTTCCTGGTGGCGGGTGTGGCGTTCAAGAAGACGTTCTCGTACGCCGGCTTCGAGATGCAGCCCAAGAGCTACGACAACTGTAAGATCGCGCTGCTCAACATTGAGTTGGAGCTGCGCGCTGAACGCGACAATGCTGAGGTGAGACTGTGGTAACGAATATTGCAGATAGAAAATATTTTTTGCTTAGTCACGCTATGTTCGAAATGTACAATTTGAAAATGGACTGTTTATTATACTTAAAAAAAAAAACATTTTCTACATTCATAGTTGGATTTAATATTCACCTTAAACACTTATAAGATTTTCTATCATGTTGCGTTAACTATTACAGAATATTTCTGCTGTTTAGTCTTATATATATTTTTTTAATTTTACCATATAGGTGCGAGTGGACAACGTCAGGGAATATCAGAAAGTAGTGGATGCGGAGTGGCAGATCCTATACGATAAGCTCGCTGTCCTGCATGCCAGTGGCGCCAATGTGGTGCTCAGTAAGCTGCCTATTGGAGACGTAGCTACCCAGTACTTTGCTGATCGGTGAGTACCATAGATGGTTCTCTTTTAACGTTTTGGACAATAATGTTATCCTTACTTATTGTTCAGTATGCATTCATCTACTTACTTACTTCTACAGCTCGACGAATGGGCCCAGTTTTGTTATTGTAGAAGAATAAATGTGTATAATTGTG
>LGAG01002009.1:50112-60639 GCA_001278395.1 Lerema accius
TTGTTGTTAAGAATAATTTTTTTATAGATAATTATTAATGGTCAGGATTCGTTCTCATTTTAACTGCACTGAAACGTTTTGTCTTTGATTGTACCACTTTAGCGAATTAATCTTCATAAATACTCTCACAGTATCTCAGGTTATGTATTGTTTTTCATTCGGTAACGGTTAAAATTTTATAAATGTAAAATGTAATAATGATTTTTCTAACGAATGAAAAATCCTATCTTACAGTGCATTGGCAAACTTTACACCCGGTTCTGTGCCTAACTGGCCCTACACGTGCCCTACACTATGTAATTTCCCCGGCAGAATCCTCGGGCTGTGAACGGAGCAGTAAAAATTTTTGTCCGTACGGATTAGTGTGTAATCAGAGCCGCGCACGCGCCGCGCGTGATTTATTCCGGTTTTAATCTCTTTGGAGGCTTTGCGACTAAACTGTGGACCGTTAAATAAGCCTCATACACCGGGCACGTGCAGGGAATGATCGCCGTGTATAGTAATTAAACTACTCGTTTTAGGTGCTCACGTTTCTGTTATTCGAGTCACCCTAGAGTTTAGCGACAAACTTCGAATGTTAATAGTTATTCATTTTGAAATTTCAGTTTAATCATCGACATTAATCGTTAGTCGGCCATAGCCAATTAACAAAGTAACCACCTTTACATTTTGTATATCTAAGTTTATCACCGGCGGCTACAGCTGCAATCGTCAATAAAAAGCCAGCCTCGTTCGTCAACAGTTTACAAAAATAATAAAAAATTAAAATTACGAATCATAAAGTGCAATGATTACCATGTTGGACCACCGTTCAGTCGGTCTTGGGCTCGATTTCAGCGAAGCGGAAATTGAAATGAATAATTTTAGTTTCTGTTCTAGGTGTGTGTGTATCAATATGTGTTGTCCATGGCACCCAGAGCGCAAGAGATCTTAGTGTAGGGTTAAGTGTGTAGCGTGTTTTTTTTTATAAGCGGCAGAATCACCGTAGAATTCAGGTCGTGAGAAATGAATTTAAAAGCATCGGATATTCAGCGGCCGCGGTGGCATAATCCTCGTAATCTGCCTGCAACGGGGACCTACTTCCGAGTGTATCATTTCCCGAGGGGAAAATAATTAAAACCGCTAAACCATTGTGCCTCCAAACCGTTCTGACCATCACGCCTCTCGCTTATTGCGCAGAAATGAAACGAGATTTCATGTAAACGTCGCATTGTGAGGAGCTAAATGAACTGCAGTGTTTATATTGCAAATACGGTCGTGCTGCGCACCGAGACTCGGTCCGCGGACCTGGCCGCGCCACGCTGCTGCATTTTATATTAAAAATCAGTTACTTCTTTTATTTTTTAACAAATATCTCTTAATAGCTAAGTAGATAAATATCTCAGGCATGTTATACAATTAGACAACTAAATATAGACTTTATAGTGTTTGATTTCGAGAGATTCTTTCATAGTTATAATGTGAAATCAACTGTCAATCTAAAACTAACATTCCTGACACATTGCTATTCTTATCGATAAGGTGACTTTGAGTTGGTTAGTTAACAATCAACATTCCTGCAAGTTATTCTGACAGCCGGGATCGCGATCATCCGCCGACTCAACTGTGGCCGGTATTAAAGCCTTAAGCGTGTTCAGAGTCAGATTTCTGTCATGGCGAGTCGTAACGGTGCCAGTCTGGTGAACTGTCGCACGAGGAACACCTGCCCCAGTTACTGCACTTACAATAAACTTTATATCTGTATCATTTAGCTATGTTACTGATACACTTATACCTACTTAAACCGCCAGTTCGAATACCTATTGTCTAGGTAGGTATGTTAAGTTCGAGCCACAATATGATACGTTGAATGATCACACTGCAAGTTTTTTTTGCTGATTGACTTTAAGCCAGAATATATTCCAATAAACGTGTTGTCACATTTATTGGTGAGCATAGGCCGCAATGACCAATCTACGCCCCTCTCAGAGAATCATTTCATAGCGCTCCGGGAGCACCAGGAAATAAGTTCATTTCACAATCTGCCGGAGCCTCGGACCTATTCCAGTTTTATAAAAGTCAGGCTCACCTACATTCACCACGACAAAGTAAGTTCACTTCGTGCTATACTTTTAATAATAAATCGTCTATTATTGTGTCGTTACATCAATATCGTGTCTAGGAAAGGAAATCCAAGTCTAAAACAAAAGTGTTTAAAAGTTGGCAAGGTGAGGGCAGCGGCAAGCCAAACGGCAGCGGAAATATATGTTAATGCGGCCACTTTGCCCTAACGAGCGATTTAGTCAAATCGTCCGCGCGAGCTGCCGGCGGCGGCGGCGGGCGGCGGGCGGCGGGGCTGTGCCGCCGGAATTACTTCACTTGAGCACTTGGGCATTACTTGTGCTAGCTTAATGGCTAACTTCGCAGCCACCGCGACACGGCTGCCCGTAACCCCGGCCAAAGTGCTTGTTTAATACTGATGCCGCTCGTACTACTGATTAATAATGTTTAGGATAGTTCATAAACCCCCCTCCACACTTTCACGACAGGTTCTAGTCCAATGTAAATAGCAGTCATAGGAAACAGTAGTCAAGCTTCAACTAATAATTATGTGAGACTATTGGAATGTAGTGCTCTTCTTTTACTTCAGCACGAATGCAGTTAATATCCATGTATGTTCTGGACGGTATGACGTTTTTATTTCGAATGTATATCCACCGGTTGCGAGGACCAAAATCAAAACTTTCTTACTTCAGATTCAGTAAGATTCATAAAATACTTAGACAGGCACTGTCAATTTCAGTGCGAAGTCATAACTTATTGCATAACATGTAAGGCTAAGTTCAGACAAATCCCCGGTTTCGTTACGCATTCAGCGCCAGTCCGAGATTTCCCCCGGGCTGCTTTGTCACTCGTGTATCGTGTACACTACGCCCGTCGAACGACTGCTATTTGACGAATCAAAAATCATATTTTTATGTTACAACACGATTCGTGAATAGGTATTTTAGTGTGTAAATTCGATAAGCCGATCGCATAGCGGCTAAGATCTATTTTTAATGTGGGAAAATAACTAACAATGTCGTTGTAAGAGTTTCAAAACGACGTTCCAATATTGAATGTTCAACAGAGTTTAAGTAATATGACGTCATTGTTCGGCTCGGTTGGTTTTACTGAAATCACGGGCCGCCAGTTATTAAACCTGTCGTAAGGAAATTAAATTGTATTAACAGATGATAATTAAAATTTCATAATTAAATCCAATGCGGGAACGGGCTGCGTCTTTAATTTGGCATAATAATACGATCGTATTTTTGAAAGCTTCACTACTAAATTCTATGCGTGAGCAGCGTACCCAAGGAAATATAAAATCCGAGATTTCCATACATTCCAAGTGAAATAAATCACAATTTTAGGATAAAAAAATGTGAATTACAGGTGAACAGAATGTCTGACATGAATAGCAGAAATAACTTACTCAAGCACGCCTATTTCCTGCTTTATTACCATAAAACCGCCATGAAAAGATACGACATGGGAGAATGAACATTTATTACTGAATCCCCGATAGTTCACTGCTTAATATACGAGCGACGGGATTTACTGCTCGAGCACAAACAACCAATGCTTTTTATTATATTCTGTTAATTTTTAGCATTATAATGAAAAATCAAATAATTTGGTTCGTCTTATGAGTCATACCATTCACTTAACGAAAGTTAAATTTACACTCATTAGGTACTTTATCAGTAATTGTTACAGTTGATTGGAAATTCGATGAAAAAGGATCCTAAAATAGTCTCCGGCAAGTATTAGTTAAGTTACATTGAAACGAGTTCACGAGTTTACGCGGTATTATCGGCCTGGCAAACAGATTACATGCATTTCGTTATTTTAAAGCCTCCTAGTTAAAATAAAAAAATAATAACGAACATAAATATAGCCCTTTACATTTAATTAAGGTACAGGGGATCAATTATATTGATAGCATCATTGTATGTAAGATAGGATAGAAGAAAAGGCTAATTTTAATTTGGAATTCTCGGTTCTTATTAATAAACATCGTTAGGACTCGCACTCCGTGTAGTGCTCACTTAGCACTGGCAGTGCGATGCAGAGGCAGAGTAACGAAGCCTAAACTAGGTCGCAGACTCGTTTGCATATGTATTAAGGACTAAGATAGTTGGGGGATCCCGTGAGAGTTTGCATTTCAAACTAACACGCTGTCACTGCTGCGTAGGCACCGTTTAGATACTTTTGATAACTCAGCGTTCTCCTCAAGATAAAGTGGTTTCGTTTTTGCTTCAAGGAGGCACCTCCCACCTACCTCGGTAACCTGTATTGCGATGTCTGCACGGCGCCTGTGCCGATACAACTACCGTTTGTTCCGCCAAAATATTACCTGACAATTCTATTGCATAAGCATTTGTACCGCAACGTACTTAAAGATCTTTAGGGGATTGAAGCGAGCTGATTCGTGTTTCAGTGTTGATTCCGAAGTCTTAGAATAAATAGCTTCAGCAGTGGCAATTTCATTCGATATCTTGCTGAGGAAAAAAAATCTCCCTAAAGATAGATTCTTTATGCAGCAAAAGAACTTAAAGTTTTATGAAGTCGACACAGATCGTGGTGAATCTTAACATTAAACCAACAGTTTCTAAAATTGCCGAAACGTTTTATTTCCCTGCAGTGTTGTTGGCGGCGCACACTCTCGCCGCTCGATATACTATCCGCTCTCGCTCGCGACAACAACACGAAATCACCTTTGTGTTGATACAGTAGCTTGAACCAGTTCCTGGGATCCTTCAACCATTGTTCAGTAACTCGTCAAACAACAGTCGTCCGGCACAGACGACTCTATATCCTTTTTTGGATTTTATATTATGTTGGTTACCATTATCCAATAAATAACTATACTCGTACTTAAATGTTATCGAAAGGTATCGTGAAAACTTGTCACTAGAAATTAATCTCTACCTGTGAATTTGAGGTTGAAGAGTGTGTTCGTCTTGTCTTCATACAAAAAAAACATCTGCGGCACAGCACAGGGAATATTAATTCGAGCGGTAATGTTAATGTATTTAAGAATGCCCATTTCTTCGATACGTTCTACAGCTTCATTAGTTTGACGGATATAAACATGAGGATATCATTATGGGGATTCGTTTCTTCTTTGTCGAAGTGACAAAAGCTTTACAATTTTTATTATTTCTATTGATAACTGCTAGTTTAAAACCGTAATAACTATGTTGACAGTCATCATAGGGTAGGTACTTATTTAACGACTTATTTATACAGACCGACATGCGCTTACATCACAGTAGCACACACTGGAGCTAACCGCTGTATCGAGCAGTAAACAAACCCGTACGTTTGTACGACAAAATATTTCGTGAGAATTCTATTATGCAACCGTGTCACTGGTAGTATTTGAATTTCTGTGTGTAGTTGCGGAAGTATTATCGCGACGTTATATTATGAATGTCATAAGGCAGTCACAGTATCGGTGCAGGGGGAAGGGGATGGGGGGTACATGCGGCCGCGGCCGAGACACGTTGGTATTTCTAGCAAAAGATAAATGCATTTTGAAGGTAAATACAGAATATGTTTATACTTAGAAGCTACCAGTTTACTTAACGCAAATCCATTTTTTTTCAATTTACACTAAAATTAGTTATTAATTTGTTAGTATCTGAGTGAACGGCAATTACTGTTGTCACATAAAAACCTTTAATATGTCAAACCTTAAACCTTTCATCA
Organism: Lerema accius; assembly: GCA_001278395.1. NCBI lineage: Eukaryota > Metazoa > Arthropoda > Insecta > Lepidoptera > Hesperiidae > Lerema > Lerema accius. The sequence goes on from LGAG01002009.1 coordinate 55,852, forward strand.
TTCACATGAAATATTATTTAATTTAATTTAACTAGGTACCTTATTTTTATATTAGATTTAGTTTTAGAAGCTTAGAAATAAAAAATATTGCTTATTATGAATATATGTACATTTAATGTTATGTATGTTTAATGTAAGTAAGTACAATTGTTAGATATTTGCTCATATATATTATTGTTCTGTTTTAGTATTTAACTTTTAAAAGTATTGAGAACGCTAAGTATTTTTCAACAAAGCTACCCAACTAAAGTTTTATAAGAGGGCAGATTGCTCTCGGTCGCTGCCGGCGACGCAGCCAACTAATTCTCGAATGCTTCGATAAACCAATAAAAATAGCGGCGACCAGATCAATGTTTAATCCTGATTAACGGACAAACTAACTAGCGCGAGCACTCTGTTGCGAAAGAAACGGTTTAAAATGGCTATAAATAAGGGTAAAATAAACACTCTCGTCACGGTGCGCGGCGATTACGATTTTTTACGGCATTATAGAGAGCTGAGCGTATTCAATTAGCAGCACGACTGGCACTCCGCCAGCCGCCGGCCGCCGGCGGCCACCTCTGTGCACTAAATGCTTAATGCTACAAGAAATACTCGCAGCTCCTAATGTTTGTAATTCAGAGTTTATTTTTCTGCAGCGCTCAAATTTTACCGCTTTTCTCCGGTTCCCGGCGCTGGAGACTCCGACACGGTATACCAGGTTGAGAGTAAGCCGATTGCTGTGATCGATTTCTTAAACGCAGGATTGTGGGCGCTGACAATAAAACTTGTGTTTCGTTGAAAATTATTGAGTAGTGATCACAATCCCTAAATCCAGTCTGACCTACGTAAGAACTCCAATTAGAAGTCAGCAATCTTTATAAGTATATGAAAGATAATAATGTAGGTAACTTTTATTAATACTCTGATATATTTTTATTACTGAAAATTATATTAGTTACTTTGAGTAATATTATCAGATCCCATAAGTGGTGAAAGTTAGATCGCGTAAGGGAAGCGCGCGGTCCGCTTGCGGATCGAACTTTATCCCAATTGGGTGTAATCAACCCAAAGATTAGCAATAATCCTTGAAATAGTTTAGTTTTGGGGAGCCAGAGGTTCTATCCCTTTTGAATGGGTATAAAAAAACTTTCGCTACAACTTGAGCGTTTGACCAATTAATGAATCAAGAAAGCACGTCAAGCTTTTATCAATGTTTTTGAACTTAAAACGTCAGACACGCGTTATATTAACTGCTGTATAATGTCAACGGACTCCTGACAATTTAACTGAAATCATTATCTCACCATTGGAAGCTCAACTCGGATGTTCAATCGTGTACAATTTACAGCCAACAATTACCTACTACCTATTTCTAATGTTTTTTTGTAACCGTCACGTCAGGTGTTTCTCTCGCTTGCGGCTTTTTTAATCAGTCTGTTGCGAGGTGCGCCCACGTGCAGTAAGTTTCCGGATACATCTGAACGAGGTACAAAGTAGTTCGGTATTTCTATTTCTCCGATGTCTTCTCTAGAGAATTTATTTGGAATGTATCGTGTGGTCGTGCATCACTATCGACGTTTCTCCTTTCGAACTAGTATTTTGCATCGGAAACTACTTTGAATCAATGGTTTTATTAGCATCACTTGCACGTTTGTACGTTTGCGGTCCACCACTTCAGTATTCCCTCCTCCTTGCCCGTGGGTCGTCGATATGTACTCGTATATACGAGCAGCAATCTACGCTTGCCATGAAGATATTCAGGTGATATAAGTTACGTAAGATATACGATAGCGAGGAATTTTACTATTAGCTGCAGGAACGTGGAAGGATGGCGCGAACCAATTTGTACAGGGAAGCGGAATATACGACATAGGGATAGTAGCTCTGCAAACTCTTTAATGCTCTGCTTTGCAAATATCTAGTTACTACCACTATACAAAAATTACCTGCTCCAATAACACCGAATTACACTTCGCATAGTTAATATTCCTTATTTCAAGTACGTTTCAGGTATAATAGCTGTACTCATATGTAGTAATTTGCGCGATATCTTCAAAATCAATAACTAACGTTTTTAAGGCTTTTATTTTAAAAGTCAGCATATAACTATAACCTCTCCTCTACTGAGCTTATACTCTGTCTTATAGACTCTCTCAGATAGTATGGTGAATCAGCTGTTCATTGTCAATGTTGGCCGATCCGTTTGTCTGCCAATTAAGTTTTGTGCATCGAAAAATAAACTTTAATTTCCGTGATGCAGCCGCCTGGCTTTTGTTCCAACAATATTCATCGAAATTGAATCACGTAACGTGTTTTGACACAAATATCGAAAAGCAATTTTTGCTGTGATTGTTGTTTACAGAAACTAAAAACTCTTCTCATCCATATTGCTTACACTCCTCGGTTGTTAGGCTGTCATATCTGACCCTGTTGGACGCCGCACCCTCGGAGAATTAATACAATACTTCATATTTTTTCTTTTCTTAGCTAATTTTTCGTATGCATGAAACTAAACTAATTAAAATATATGTAACGTTAGCCTTATTTATCAATAGTTATGTCGTCAATTACTGAGAGATTAAAGTAGTATAAAAATCGCTATATATTTTAATGTCAACGAAACGAGTGTCATTTTATAATTTAACACAATAATTCACTGAAACGATTATACAGAAGACTTCCAAAAGGTCTTTGATTGTCAAACTTTATAAGCTCGACTCGAAAACAACAGACGTGGAGATAGAGAGATACATTTTATAACTTTTAATTGAGTTAATGTCAAAAGTTTTCAATGTTAACAATGTTTAATTAAATTGAGATGTTATTATGATACGTGAAGTTCTTTGATAACTTTCTTGATATCTTCCTACTCGGGAAGCTGTTTCTAGCAGTGCTGTCTGTTGGGAACATACAGTGGTAGACAATATATAAGTAATCTTAATGACTAAAATTCCCTGTGGTGCGGAAATTATGACAATTATATCCCCGCTCGCTGTAAATGGTAGCTAATGCAAAAAACTACTAACGGAAAAAGTCTACGAGCCACTACACAATCGTGTTGGAGCTGTGATTCAAGTAATACATGATTATACAACATCTGCAGGTACAACTAATACGGAACGGGGAAAAAATATTTTCGAAGTCCCATTTCAAAGTTTTACGACGAAACAAATTCGCTGCAATCTGTGACAGCTTTGAAACTAACGAACCGATGCCAATTTGAAATTGGGCCGCGTAATTCACCTGTCACCGGAGTCACCCCGGTCACATCCTGTCACACAGCTGTTAGCTTTATAATTGTTGCAGATTAGCGCGCCAAACGAGTTCGGTGGACACTGGTTACTTATTGATAGCTAGCGTTGCCGCGCGATGTTTATTGAAATGTATTCGTAATGGCCTACAAATGTATAGGGACGATAATGGTAATGGTTAATGTACACGATTAACGACTCCCCAAAGACGGGGTGAGAACGCGAAGTAAAAAGGCGAAAAGCGAACAAGCTAATCAATTTCTTTTTCAACGTGAGATATAGCATAACGTCTAAAGTAATAAAAATGTCGCAGAATTAATTTCGATGTGTACCGTGATACCTCGCAGCTACTAGTGTACAATATAACTAACTACTAAACAATGGCAAGACTAATGTGGAAGTTTGTTCAAAGCTAATTAGTTTGAAGTTCGCGACGCGCTTCAGCAAGAAAGCCGTAGAGAATAGCATGCAATTAAATATGAAGCGATACGACAGAGCCGCGGCCGCGCGCCGGAGATATTGCCAATTTGCTCTACAAACTCACCTACACAACACATTATATTACCATCACAAATTAATTTCAGAACAGGGTCTAAAAACTTTTGGATTTAACGTCGTTTTAATCACTACACATACTATTTACATTTATTGACCTCAAAAAATTTAGATATAAAATGATCTGTAACTCGTGTATTTATGTAAGTACCTATATTATGTTTCTTTACAAGGAAATCTTTAAGACGTTCATTTAATCCACTCGTCGAGTCTTGTCTGTTCAAAATCTTCCTTTAAGGCTTTATTTAACCAATATTATGAAGCAGTCGGGTTTTTTTTCGTTAATAAGTAATCATAATTAATTTTATAAACTGTATTTTTATTTAGCTATACATACTTTTGTTATTATACAACGTGAGATAAACTATATCATCTGCTTTTTAGCGGACTTCAAGAAAAATGGAGTTAAAAATATAACTGAAATGTCCCGAACAGAGCGGGTGTCTTCCAAGGAGATATTGTTGGTCCAGTTTAGTACGTCGTGTACACAACAATACGGCGGAACGCGCTTGCATTCCGACAGTCGACAAACACAATTAGTTGTTCTCTGTAGACGAGCCGCCAGACAAATCAAATTGTAGGAAGCTCGAGGCATCGTGTGTACCGCAATTAAATAGTTCTGGCGCGGTGTGGCGGCGCTGCCGGCGTTGTCGCGCCGGGCGCCGGGCCGCAGCTGCCGTGCTTGTTACACCCCATGTCCGTTACTTTAACCGTTTTGATGGTTGATCATGATGTTGTTGATGGTCATTACAATTTGTTACCTTCTTACTGACCAACTTTATAATTTAAGAATACGCAAATTTTAGACCAAATTTAAATTTACACTCGTTCTCCTTTCCACCTTTGGCACATAAAAATCTCTGTTGATCCTATTTGTCTCTAATAGTAGAAAATCTTTTTAAGCGCTCATTTTAGAAAGATGAACGAAAAGAATAATTCAGCAATGTTTCTACTTTTTAATGAAGTTACTACATTACATAAACATACCTACAACACTCTT
>LGAG01002009.1:64980-84017 GCA_001278395.1 Lerema accius
TTTTCGTTACACAGATAATACACACTATAATCAGCGTTGCCAGGACGTCTCGCTTTTTTAGGAACGTCCCGATTTTTCTATAAAAAATTAGGTATCCCATGCGGGACAGGATTTGTTCCGCTTATTTGGGATTTGAAAATTATTTTTAACTTCGATTGTTTTTCTTTTATCAAGAAGACAGTCTTCATCCAAAACTTCTGATTTAAGTTCTATCGACATAAGAGACCCGCTTTTTTCGGAAAAAAATTAAATACTGTATAAAGTTTCGTGTACAGCTCATTAATAGATACTTTTTTCAAACATTTATCAAGGTCGTTGTATTGTATTGCAAGTGTATCGCGGCGAGTGTGTTTCAATCTGCTGCGACGGTGACGAGTTATTCAGTGGCCGGGGTTGGTCCCGGGGGCTTCCTCCTCACAACACTTGATGCTATTCGTGACTTCGCTTACAGTTTTCATGAGACGTTCGCGACGCGTCTCTCTAGTAAAACGTTCAGCTGTAATGTTTACAACTTCCAAAACTTTCGTCCCACTACAGATACACTCTACGTGCCCGAAACCATTTAGCGGAACAAATCGCATATATATTCAATTTAATATGACGTCGCATAGCTTATATGGCACTTCCAACAGTACCTTCTAATCATGTAAGATTATGTAAGATATTTTGTTTTGAAGGGGACATATAAACTGATTAATAATAATAATAATAATAATAATTGTTCTTTATTTTCCTCTTCACAAAGTTGTTACACAAGTTATTCATACAACATTACATTTACATTTACATACGTATTGTTCACGTTAAAAAGTAATCAAAACAAATCTTCGTTACCAATATACCGACCCTGCACTGACTATTATCACTAGGCAAGTCACTACAGACAGGTACTTGGTAACAAATATAAGTTGTTATTTGATGTTGTAGAGCTTATTCAGCTGGGATCTCCCGGGCGTTTCAACAAATCGCTCGACAAACAAGCTAACACAAACAACTGAACAAACCGTCCGTAATTAACAAACTTGAAGCGAACTCACAACAATGCCGAGTTCCCGCTGCACACGTCCTACATCACCAAACATACTTCAACTGGAGAGCAAACTCACCAACTTGAAGTCTTTCCGTGAGATGCACGCCTCTCTGGCTGCGGAGACACCGCTCGTAAACTATGTGATAGAGTGCAACTTGTTCGCCGCGCGCCGCGCGTCGGGCGGCGGAACGAGGCCGCTTCTTCTTCAAATGTAAACTTTCCTAAAGCTATATAAAACTTGTAAAGTGATTTTAAAATAATGGGCAACAAGTAATAACCCGAATAACAATGAGATTAACGTCAGAGAAGTCCACCCCGGGGTATAGATGCATGTATACCAGTTAGTCACTTGCATTTATAACCTGGCACCCGACCCCCGAGGCACAATTATATCAAGCGCCGTATTAACTCCCTAATGACCTAGTATAAGTATATCTAAGTGCAACATACCACTTCCTGCTCTAGTTATTACAATGTGAGATGCATACAAGTTAAAGCATCCCATTACTAACAATAAGCACGAAAATATGTTCATGTTTACAACGCGGTTTAGCCATTATCTTAATGGAAGTTGGCTTAAGTTGGCGGGCTCGTTGCTCGTTGTCTTTACGTAACAAAGTATGCGGTGAGCGGTCGCGGTCGTTCGGCGGGAGTGTGGGTGCGGCACACAGAGGCATTACGCGTTTTACGTGTTTATGGCCTTTTTATGGCTCATAGCTGCAGTCGTTGGACCGCTTGATGGTAAGTGGACACTGTCGGCAGCCGGGACGGTATGTTATTGAATATTCCAACAATATGCGGGTAATACGTTATGTATGTACAACATCAAAGGGTTCATAAATTGCAATCGCATGTTGTCGATTCATGAGACTAGTAACACAGCTATTTCCATAACATTTCCAAATAACCAAACCAACTCTAGTCCAGGGTTCTATACTGAACAACAAAAAAGTATGTTTCTTCTGTATGAATATCAACTTCGTGTGATGAAAAGGACAGATTGAAATACCCACAGTTCTCTGTCTCGTTTCAGTTATACTTTATCAAATTATCAAAAGCTGGATGAAAGAGTTGTTGCCATTCTCAAAGTTCGTTTAGCGAAGAAATTTGTTCTCGCTATCAAATTTCAGTGAACGTCCAGTCCTGAAATGGAAGTAAATTGCAGGCGAAGAAGCTGGTGGCAGGCGGAGGGCGCGCGACCGGCCGGGCTGCGGAGATTGGCTAGTTACGACGTCGAGATTACTTTCCACTTCTATTAAAATACTATTTGGGAATATTACGACATCATACATTTGTATGTTTGAAAAAAAAATATAATGCTGCAAGTGACAGTTTACAAGATAGATAGACTACAAAGAAGGAAGCATCGAGTCGAAGACATAGAATATAATAAAATCTTATCTTTCAATTTCGTAGCGATACATGGTACAACCCAACATCCTTGAGAAAGGCGAAAACTTATTAAAAGTTTTTCCTAAAAATAAAAGTTCTGTAGAAATATAATCTGAATTTCAATTCATCGAAGAGACGTGATGATGTTATATTAATCCAATTATAATAATTTATTTAATCATTTCTAGTGAACATGATTTCATTATAAACGAATAATTTTATATTGACCTATAAATTAATTTCAATTATTTTATAGTAGTTACCTGTCCGTGTGGAGCTTTGAGGACCGATTAAGCCAACAGCAACTGTTTTCTTCAGCAGAATACAATATTTTATAGTAGATAAACTTGGATATGAAAGATGAACTAAGAAGACTTCATTTACACCTCTACAACCTACAAAATCAAAGCCAAATTATTCAATTCATCTTAGGAAATAACACCTCACGAACCTCAACACTTGAACCATTTACATTACAAAATTAATTAAATAACAGATTGATACAGTAAAGATAGTTACTAGTTTATCAGTATCTGGCTCTACTGGTGTGTCTGTGTCAACTACAAATACAACTACAAATACGTAGTTAAGTGTAAGTAAGGTCGGTGGATCTAGTTAACGTAAAACGTGCAGAAATCCACGATCAAAGATCAGGCGGCGCGGGCAGCTCCAGCCGGCACTCGCAGGACGCTGCAATTAAAATGCAATTTTGGAAAACGAAATGGTTCTGTCGACGGTGCGCAATCAGGTATTGCCGGCGGGAGGAGCATTGAAAATTCTTTTTAATTTTTTTTTCACTTAGACGACTACGTGACTGTCCATTCAAATGTGTTTTTACGTACTAGTTATAATGCTGCTCTACGTGTTCATTAGTATGAAACGTGGACATCATTATGGTCCGTAGTTACTAAGTTTTGGGGAAACTACAAGGCATGGTTTGGCTGGTAGGTACGATAGTATTATGTCTGCTAAAATGTAAAAATTGCGGAATAAAATCGCGAATTACGAGTACATACAATATCGAGAACCACGTATCTACACAAGCAGAATACATGTATACCTGAGTATACCTACCGTGTGTACCGCAATGTGTGCAGCCGCCGAGCCGCCGAGCCGCCGAGCGGCCTCATATCGCGCCCACTAACTCATTGCCCGCTTGTCGCGTTCAGACCGAGGTTATTGCCGCGCGGACTAATATACACCAATATTCGCTCTCACACCTGGCGGACAATTATTCGCTACCACGATCACTGTGATCGTATCCCTGAAGTTATTTCAACAAACATATTCGACGTAGTATCCAAATGTTAGCTTCTTTATTTTTCTCCACTGATATAGGTACCTATCAGGTTTATGATTTTTTTGCTCTAGCATATAAATATAAATCCTCCATGTTAATTAGATACTCGCAAACTGTGATAGTTTTCCTTTATATGTGACAGCATTCCCGTTATAGGTACCTACTTGGTTAATTATCATGTTCAAAACCAGGTTATATCAGATTTTTCAATGATAAGACCGTGCAACTTCTATCTATTCTGTTTTATTGATACGAACAGCAGAAGTCAATAGCCGTGGCTGCCATTATTAACTTCCACATTTTAAAATGGGCCGCAAGCTAGAGACGTCATCCGGATTGTCATCTTCGAAGGGATCCACACTGAGACAAGGAAATCTGCGTCTTGTCGTTCGCTGACGTCACTGACATATTGAATGACTTTTCGTCGGGTATGTAGGTCTCGATTCCTTTGGGGTTCCGGAAACTCGGATCCGGAATTTCATATTAGGGCGGCATAGACTATGGTGTTATACCTAAACCCCATAACCAACATCAGGTTATGGTAAGACACGATAGAGCCAGCAGCGTGTGATAGGGCTTACGTAAGATTGGTATACGCAATAAAATGATGATTATTTTACTAGTTATTGCTATTCAGCTTTCTGTACCTATAATATGCTAGGGTAGCAATCACTCTTGCTGGGTTCACCCGATTACTAAGGTTCGTGATATTAATTTCAACATCAAGTGAGTTGTTTACTGCCGCGTTGTATCCGTAAACAGCAGTGGCCAAAGTCTAGGGAGACATTTGACTTTGCTTACATTTACAACATCCATGTCCAGTCAAACATGGCATTTCCAGTAGCGCCAGAATTGTGAGGATAAATGAATCCTGCGGAACTCCACGACAAGCGCCGCGTTCGCCGCCGCCGCGCCGCCGCTGTGAGCCAAGTATTCGCACGTGACAAAACGTCAGATACACTTTATTCATCGACGCTGCAGCTTTATTGGAAATGCCAGCCGACTCTCAACCTTTGAGCTGCGGACTATTGTGACTGCGACTGTACGGAGGTTCTCGTATGGAAGTGGTGACAATGAAACTTTGGAAATAAAAATTTAATTTCAAACATTTTCGAATATTTTTTATTTAACTACTAATCACCACCAGTTGCTTAGGTTATTATATCGATCAAAGATTTCTTTCAGGATTCTTCTTCATTTTTGAGTACGAAGTCATTTGAAAACCCTTAAAAAAACAAAAATGTGCAATTCACACGTGTAGAAATAAAACCTTCAAAAATACCCACGACCGCGACGGATGAAAAAGGTTTAATTGAAAAATAATGAAATAATAAAATCAATACATATTACACAATACTCTTTTTGAATTCGCTCTGAAGAAGTTTCATTCATTCTATTCGTGCTTCCTATATCTCTTTACTGGTGCTGAATTTCACATCCCAACGATATAAAAGAACTTTTCACTGTAAAATCACATCTGAAAAGCCAAGATGTTATTAACTCTTACTTTAAAGGGCACAGGTGATAACTACGAGTAATACATTTTACGAGTACGATCCCTCTCAAACAAGATGTATTTCCCCGCAATGCATCAAAGATGGCGGCAATCCTGCTATCGTCTTAAGTTGCAAGCGGGTTGTCGCCGGTAATAACCACTCGGCCACACTCGCTGCGGTCTCGACCCCCGACCCGCACCCCGGAACCCGCAACCAGTCCGAATACTGACCAATCAACAAATCAAACCTTTTTCCTTTTTAACTAGAGTTTCCGTACGTTTTCTTAATAAACGTTACACAGTCATAGCTCAACTCTAGGATGCTCTGTCACGGGTATCATAGACGAACACACTGTTACAAATACATACACCCAGACCGATAGTGGAAATTCAAATTTGCAACTCAAATTTTTGCTTCATTGGTAATCGCACCTAGGACCGCTTGAACGACGACGGCCAGACACCAAAACCATTACACCATACAAGTCTTCAAGGGCTGTTAACGTTGTATTTCCGATCCTTATTACCTGGGTCGAAAAGTCTACTTCAATCTATATTTTTTAATTTACTCAGCAACAGATTGAAATAAGAGAATTATAAGCAAGAAGTACACCTGCACGGCTCTTGAAGTTATTTCGGTCAAATGTTTCGAGACTCTCGTCTTGATTCATCTAATCGTCTCTCGACACATTTGTCGACAACATGTTTTATAGGACAAGGTTGTTGGCCGGAGATAACTATACGAGTTGCTACACAATAGTCTAACTATTACAGGTAAAACAGACACGTGATGATTTATCATTTTAGAAACTATTTTTTATTTACATGTTATTCAAATAATGTTATACGTAAAAGTAGAAGTCTATTTTCAAGCTTTTAGTTTCACATTAAATATAACAGATAAACGCAGATGCTAACTTACAGCCAATGAGAGTGATAGAAGAACTTGTAAAAGGCAAATTCTAAAAGATTTTAAAATGATCCGACCAGAAGTAGATAGTCGCAAATATATTAAAAAGCATTAGCGAGAAGTTCCGCAGCGCGCCGCCGAACACCAGTTAATGGTGCGATTGGGAATTTATTTTATTCCCGCCGCGGCGCCGCCCGACTGCCCGACTGCCCGACTACCCGACTGCCCGTCCACAATCTGGTGGTCTTTAAGTGAATTCTTTATCCGACTTTACGTCACTTGTACATGGAATTTGTACCTACATCTAGATACAACTGAGAAAGTTACATGTGACCATTTAACATTACAATCGAACAACATTAATGTATTTTAAAAGTGCACGAGCTTTATAAATAATAAACTTTGACGTTTACGGTTGCGAATAGCTGTGGAAAACTCGCAATGGATTTTTCGTGGTGAGCGTGCAGACCTGTATAGATCCAAACTCGCTAAATCCACGTATAATGAAATAAATTAAACCATTTCATATTCAGTAGTTACTGTTTGTACATTCTGGACATGTCTTCTGCTATTGAATCTACACTACACTTTTAATATATTTTAAAAAGAAGCTAAACGATAATGATGTGACATTAAAAGCTAACTAGGTGGCACGCCGTAACTTCTCCCGCAGTTTACCGCCAAGAAGAATTGTTAACCCGCGGAGGCGGCGCCAGGTGTCCATAATTTATTAACCGCCGTTACTACATCGTTCTTGGAAATATGAAAGTTTATGATCTTCGTTAAAAGTTGGGCTTCGCGTCGCTCGCGACAGGCGGCGCGCGTTGCGGCCGGCGGCCGGCGGTCGCGCCCACTTAGAACACCCGTTAATAAAACTTAACAATCTAGACAATTACTACACCTCACTAACAATAACTAGGAAAATGAAATTTTTTATTATAGGCCATTCTTTTGCCTCACTGAAATTAGCGCCGAAAGGTATATTCGTTTCATTAAAAGATTTTAAAAATGTAATGTTTTCTAAGTTCTATTGAAAGGATTGTAAGGATGAAACGATACAGAGGTCACGGCAGGTTTTAATTCACATATTTCTTTTGCTAAATATGAGGGACCATTGAATTGTAGTAAACAGCATAACTAATGAAAATTTGATTCCAAGCTCAAGAGATATTCACAGGAACCGGATTCACCTTAGAGGAAAGGAAATTCAAGCCCCAGCTGTCATCGCTAGATTACTGTTAGCTAGGAGATAAACCGTACTCCACACGAGCTGCGAGGGGATGGCGCTCACACTGCACATGTTTCAGTTATAGTTACCGTCAAATTAAAGTTTATCTTGAAGCTAGAGTTACATCACTTACAAAACTTTAACAACTGAACATTATGACTACAGACTTTGCCGCCGCTATATGGTAAAAGTCTTTCTTACCGCGGAATTAGATCGTAAGAGCGGATAACATAACTAAAGCGGAATTTCTCCCAGCTTCGAACGAACCACCCGTTGGAATAGCTACTTCAAATGAATAATGACGCGCCATCTGAGACCCGACTAGGTAATGCTAGCGAGAAATACGGCTTTACACGCCGCCACACAAACAAATATCACACACTCGAACATGAATAAACACACGCACGAACACAGTTAATGTATTTAACTTATGGTGTCGAGATCACATCAGTGACGTGGCATTGTGGCAAGAGGAGAGAGTAACTTTTTAACGAGTTCTGTACCAATTTATAAACTAAAACGATTAATCATTAAAACAGCTATATTACGAAATAACATCTGGCAAGCATTGTACATTGTACTAGGTATTTCATAAATAAAGATTTATGTCATATCTCATCGATGTCGATAAATAACGATACCTACAAAGTTTTATTAGAATTTATTAAAAGCTTTCGCCAGAGCGCTTTATAAAAAGTAAGACCTTATTCTTCCCGGGAAGTCGGTCGGTGGCTTTCAAGCGTCTCCTTTGACAAAGTTTCATCTCGCAGCGGTTAAGATAATTTTGAAACTGTGTCAAAGTTACTTTGTGTGGGAAGTTTTGGTTTGTCACCGACTGTGGCCGTGATGTACTCATCGAATATCTTTAATTAACAAGTTTCTCCTTGGAGACAGTGCTGTCACTTTATAGCTGCTACCTTGAAACATACCAAATAATTAATTAAGTAACATATTATTAGCGGCTATTAATACTAATTCCATTTGTTAAAGTATGGGATTACCACACTTAAGTCATTTAATTATTCTTAAGTGTCTATTAAACAAAACCAGTGTCCGAAAGAGATGCATATTGGTGCTGATCGCTTACTACAAACACCAAACACCTAACACCATGTTGTAGACACACAAACCAAATTAAAAAATAATGTTGTTAGTTGGATGAGCTTAACGACCTTCTTTTCATTTCCTAGATTCAGTCGTCAGTATCCTCAACTTATGCGATATTTTCGAGTTCTAATCAGGAATTTATTCTCCACAGCCTGTGTGTAGTGGGTCAGTAGTACAGGCTGATGACTCGTACTCTTTATGCGGATAGTAAAAGGAACTTAATTAGATCCAGTCGAATCCTACTTTAGCACAAGATTCTAATTTCACTTCCATTACATAAATTCTACATACGCGTAGGTATGAACCATGTTGTACATGAGAAACGTTCGCAATTATGAAGGTATTACATTACGTAAATAACATTTAATTTTGTATGGCCTTCGTGAATACTCATGTAGCATTCTAATTAGAACGCGAAGTGTAAAGGTAATAACGTATAATTAAAAATGTAGCTTCGGGAAATGTTTTAAAGTAATTGCCTAGATACGTACGTCGTAATTGTAAGACATTAACTAATAAACTTACTGTTATTTGAAAAATAGTATATTAATGTCTTCAAAATACTAGACACCCTGTCTGTGGGTCGAAAGTTGACCATCATTCAATACGTCAAATTATAAATCTTTCCATGGCTGGCATTATGTCAAAGATAACTTTGCAAACGGGGCCGTCTGTCTGCCGTGTATTATCGTGTAAAATATTTGGCGCAGCGATATGTACTACAGATTCAGTAAAGCAATGGAAGATACGTAATCAGTGCTTAACAAAGAATCGTTTTTGCGAACTGAACGCCACCCTAGATGACGCTTCTCAATCTAATTGTTTCAATTATATTGAACGGTACTCAAACTCGATAGTATTAACAAATTATAATTCCTACATTGCCACACAGGGAACGCTCAGTCAATTTAGAACTACATTTTTCCGGCATTTATTTTTCCTGAAAACAAGCGAACGATCAACATGGCCGGTGGCGGTCGCTAGAGCTGCGGGTAGAAAACACACTTCAAATGGGAGAGCACGGTGGAGCGTGATCGAAAGAAAACACTACGAAAACTGGACGGTTGGAGAGTAAGGCTGGCCATAGACGGATTGCTTCGAGCAGTCAGTGCCGACTGTTTCAAACAGTAGCGTGCGGTTAGGCTCCCATACACCGGGAGCTCGATGTAGTCGGTTCGTACAGTCGCGCACGCTGACTGCGTCAAACTGTCCGCAGCAACTGTATGAAACAATCCGTCTACGGCTAGCTTAATACTTGACGGAGTTTTATTATTACACGGCGAAGAATCTTCAAGACTTGGTGACAGGGCTGGCTTAGTTTATCCGGCATTGCCGCTAGATAGGGCAGTATTACTCATTGCAAGCATTTTGTCTATTTCGACATTTGCTTAGAAACATAAGAGCAGCTGCTAGGTTGTCCGGTTTGTACTCGCAGGCTCAAGGAAGCTGTTCAATTTAAGTGATATACGGTATTAAAAGTAACATTCATCACGTTAGACACTCATAGCCTCACATTAGGATTCCCTGTGTCATGATTGATATTGACAAAATAAAAATAGACAAAAATACTACAATCATAAATATATGTAACTCAAAGAAGACTGGAAAATCGTATTTAATTTAATTTGTTTACATAATTATACGATTGATTCAAAGATAGCATGCATAAATAAAATAGTAGCAGAAATTCAATGCGATAATACACAAAGCTCTGGTATACGGCTAAATCACTCTCGAACACACAAAACTGAACAATCCCAGTGTACGGCTAAATGACTCTCAAAAATTAGAAAATAGATTTCTTTTATGAGAGCGCAGCACGACGCGATGGAAAGAAAACGCTCGATATGAAAGTACCCGATAGGAATTTTTTAATTGCGACGCTCCGTGAATCGCAATGCGGCGCCGTGCTCAGGGGGCTCTGGTAAAACCTTTCTGATCAGTAAACGATAATCCTATTTTTGAGACAATGGGGTACATATTTATTACCATTTATTTTTATTTCCATAAATTTTTGATGATTAACGACTGTGTATTGCAGAAAAACGCACAATTATCTTTGTTAATGAGTTAGTATCCTACTAATATTATAAATGTGAAAGTTTGTAAAGATATTTGGATATTTGGATATTTGGATGTTTGGATGTTTGTCCCTCCTTCACGGTCCAACCGTTGAACGGATTAAGCTGAAACTTAGTACACAGATAGGTTGCATCCAGGAATAGGACATAGGATACATTTTATCCCGATTATAGGTTCCCATGGGACGAAATCAATATTTTGTTTATGGACTTTTCCGCGGGCGGAGCCGCGGGCATCGTCTAGTTATCTATATAGAAGACAGATCAGCAAAAAATTAAGCCTCGAAAACTGAATCATCTTAAGAATTTTATAAAAAAGAAGTTACGAGCCCGCAGAACTACTCAATTCAATTACAGTTCATTTATCATTATTCAATATCGTATTTAAAATACAAAAATTCTACTGTACTTTGTCCCCCGTTCTGTTTTTCATCGTCATTGGAGAAGCTGTGTGCTCCGTTATTCCCGAGCAGCGCCGCGCGCCGCCGCCGTCGACCGAAGTCCACTATTAATAATACGATTACTTCCAGTTATTTGGCTTCGCTGAGACAAAATAAGTTAACCGGCAAAGAGAACACGCTCGATCGAATTTATTGGCTATCGCAATTTTGTTATTTTATCTCGGCTACCTTTATACAATTTCTGCTGCAGCTTCTGGGGACAGAAGATTTTATAGAACGATCCAATCTTGTGGAAGCTAACGTGATACAATGTATGTGTATGTGTGTGTGAGATATTCTCATTTCTGGACAATGCAGTATGCTGTGCAGTATTGTTCCATTACTAACATTATAACGTCGACACCAGGGTAGTGATTGTTGAAATTGACAGAATCCAATTAAATAATGCTAAGTTCTGGATTTCGTATACTATTTTAATCATATTTTATCGTATCGTATCTTATTTTAATAAGAATACAAAATTACTATAAATAGTATAGACTCTTTTTGTGTGTCACAACTATACAATTTGTAAAAGACTCAAAAATTTCACCATATCTAACCCCCTGCCACCGAATTACTAACAAATTTCTATTAGTATCCAGTGACGTCATCAGCGATTATATTCCAAGTCAGTGTCCACTGCACCGATGAAAAGTTTAAGCTGGCCTTCGTAAGCCACGTCCTTGCTACCGAGTTATTGTTTCCCTGCACTCTGAGTACCCATCGACATTCAACCTTACCACCTAGACTTTAGAGTCTACGCGTCGTAGTCAGCTACAACAAATGTAATAAATATTCTGATATTTTGCCAACAAAACTTGCATGTTCTCTCACTCTTGTTACTTAATTCCTTCTTGCTACAAAATGCAAAGATAATTTAAGTGCAAAACTTAGTTCGATGTCATTAGGAAAGTTACTGAGTTTTCTGTTCACTTCTATTATAGTTAAATGTTTACTTTACTTATTTGTTTTAAAGCTATTTAACGTACAACTGAGCAAGCTTTTACCTCGTGAAGGCGCATGTGGAGTAGGTACTCACACACACACATACACATTATTTGCATTTCATTTGACTCTTAATCTACGACTTCTTAAATTAAAGTAATGAATTCATCTTTCACTTTCAGTTAGGTATGTGGTTTAAGTTCTCAATTCACAAAATTTTTAAGAAGTTACTCTTTAAGTAGGCTATGAAACATATTAGACTATAGCAGGGAGCTTTTTTGTCTTTCTTTATCGTACAGTCAGAGACAGCCTTACAAAGGTACTTGTCGCTGATTTATTTGGTCTCGTTGTCAGTATTGCTGTCACACGCGATTTCCCGACAAACCAAAATTACATAATATCGGAAAAATCGTTTGCTGCGTAAAAGATGCCAAATTTACTCATTTTAATGAGTAATTATGATTTACAAGTTTATTTCTGAATGCATTTTATCTCAATAATATAGTATTTTATGTAGTAGGTACTCTTTGTTTTCAATATAACAAAAATAGGCAAAAAATGATTTCCTAAATTCCAATTTACATTGTTCGTGTACAAAGCCGTTCCAAAGAGAAGGATGGCAGCGAGGGCGCGTATCAAACGAGATCAAAGGCTACCCTCATACATCAGGAGTTACACAGATACCGGTATGAATATAACATTGGCTTTTCTTTTGGCGATATTACGAGTGATCTAACGAAACAGCAAGACGGCCGCCATTAGACAAATGCGACCCTTTGTTACCCCCGTCATGTCAACTTACAATCTGACAGCTCTCCCTAACGTGGTGTAAGCTGGTATCTGTCGGCTGTATCTGAACCGCGGCCGCCGACCGCTGGAATTAGTTTTCGTTACATCTCACTGGAGTGGACGTATCGTCTAACAAATTACATATTTCTTCTGGCCCTCTGGCGAAGAACGCTGTTTTTGTATTATGACATTTTTGTTTTATCCGATTTCGCAAAGTAAACATGGGTTCCTTTGTAAATGTACTACATTACTGTGGGTTGTGGTGGAAACTATTAAAGCTGTATATTTCTTTCACTTTAATTTCTTCACATTCGTTTCATTGTACCTAATGGTATTAAAATTATTCGACCAATAACACACTTTTCGACAATAACTAGTAGTGCCTACTTCCTGTCAATAATATATTTATTTGTGTTGCGAATCATTCAGGCTGCGACTGAAGTAAGCTACACTTGCAGCTAGAATTCATTCTGAAGAAGATTTACATAGCGGCTATAGTAAAGTAAAGTACAATATTTTAAAGATGCTCGTAAGTCCTTGAAAATAAAAGCAAGAATTAATAGTAAACTGAATAATAAAGCAACTACCATGCTCCTGGCGGGTCTATGGTTGATAAATAACGCAGTAAAAAAGATTTTTATAGTATTAAATTTTCCAAGTTTATAAGTTATCAGCATTAATGTTTGCTCCGTGCAAGAACAATATTTAGCCAAAGTAGCTCCCAAACAGCCCCAAGTTTTCAGCGGCTGCTGTGGAAACAAAACTGAGATAATGTAAGCACAAAGTAAAATGAAATATGGTGGAAATTAATTAACACTACATTCCAGTCCGCTGGCTGCATCGTTCGCTGGCGGCGGCGGCGGCGCGGGCCGTGTTACAGACAAACTTCATTCAATGTTCGAAGGAGCCTGCACCTCCGTGATAAAGAACAAAATTATATAGCTGAAGAAAAGATAGCTAATGGCATCAGATTCGTCTCCATCATAACACATTGAAAAAGGTAAATAAAATCATCAACGGGAAAGGCTACCTGCTTAAGTGTAAACACTCTTCAGTCATAGAGTTTATTTACTCCTTCAAAACATCATTAGTTTACCATGATGTCACCATAAGATAATATGGTGCCATTTTCCTAATCACTTTTAGTTTAATGTTAAATAATTAAATGCACTTAGAAATTAGCAAGTGTATCGGTGGATGCCGTTACATCCAAACGGATCCGTGTTAGACCACACTATCTACGAGTACCAACTATATTGCAAAGGCTACGCTAAATGATATGAGTATCAGTTTCTATAATCAGGTCTGTATGGCCACCGCACTGCTCACTATATCGTGGTAAGTATGTCGAGAGGTCAGCGGTGGGTGGTCGGGAAGGAACTCGTTAGGCGGCGGTATTATTGGCGCTCTACCGGTATTGGGCGCGGGCTTACGCAGATCAATTGTTCATTATACTGCGACCGGAGTATTGTATTAAAACAAACAAAATACTTCACCGAATACTTTCATTTGTTTTGGGAGCATTGAAGTCTAATTGTATTTAAAAATTGGATCGGTGAAGTTTTGAAGCGAACAAATAAGAAGCGAAAAAATTATCATGTCTTGTATCAACCGCGGTGAACTTGTAGACAGGACAGGAGGTAGTTAACACTATAAATATGGTAATTAGCTACCGACCAAAAAAATTTTCATTTATTAAGATTTAGGTATTTTAGAAGTCAGGTGGTACACGTAGCTAGCCAAGCGGTTACAGCAACTCGTTCGCGCGGACGAATATAATTGGAATCGAAATAGAGTTCGGCTAACACCTAACAATGTTATGCATCGACAGACCGGGGTCGATGACTTCTACACATGGACTGAAAATGGACTCGAAAACTCTTTCCCTGTATTGCGAAGTGACTGGATGCATTGGATTCAGCTGAGACAAGAAAAAAACTCGAGCCATAGTATTGGTTATGATAGCGATGCAGATTATAATAGTCGGCACGGAAAACGGAACTCTTCTTATACATTTCTATCTTAATAGAGAGTAATTTAAATTAGTCCGAAAAGCGTTCTTTATCATCATCAATAAGTGGTCCTTAAGATAGATATTTATAAAATTCTTGAAAGAATAAATCACAAAATTAATAAATTACCGCCTATATTATTTACCAATAACTTTTCCGGATCTCTCACAATAGCCGGGCTGCACCATAGTCGAGCCTCCCGACGTCAAACCAGCCAGAGAGCAACGAACGGCAATTGGATTCGGAGATGGAGCCGGGCGAGCGGACTGCGGCGGCGCCGCGGCGGTGGTGGCGGCACATTGTCATTTTTCGTATTGCAGCGGCGAGGCCGGGATATCGCATCGAACCGAATTGATACGGTTACGAGGATGAAGCCAGCCTTCTACATAATAAATGCCTACATGTTTTGTCAGTCACCGAATCTCATATAAGATTGACGACGGTTTCCTTGCTTGAAACCAGCTCAGAAATCACCAATAATCGGTACCGTTGCTATAATCGAAACTTTGTGTGTGAAATTATAAGATCCAGATTCTCCTACTATTGTAATAAGGTTTCTAATAAAATATAGGTAAAAGGCAGAAAAGGTTTCTGACGAGAAAAGTTACTGCCGAGTGTATGTCAAAATACTATAGGAAATATTTCGTCAAAAGCTGTCAAGTGTCATCTTATTGCCAATGTAACTTTAACACATGCCTATAGTATGACAGTTTTGTAGCCCGCACCGTGTGTCTCCTTCTTCTGGAGTCATTACAGGTGCAGGGATTAGCGGCATTGTATGTCCGATGACATCGTTCAATTACAGAGCGGGTCTTCCGGTTACTATAATTTATGTATCCGAAGTCGAGCGCCGCGTTACTTCTCACCCAAAAGGACCCAGTAGGTACCTGCCACGAGTCACCCCGAAACTTAATTTATTATTAAGAACGTTTCCTGGGCGAGCGGCGCAAGTGTAATTAGACGTTACTTTGGTCCCGGATTTAATTTGCAATTCCATGTGAAGACCAAGTTTCTTACAAAATTCGCTTACAAAGTTTTGTAAACAATTTTTTGTAGGCGAAGAGGCCCTGCGCGTCGTTTATCCTAAAAAGTTACAAATGCGAAAAATATTTCTAGTTACTTGGTAAAATGGATTTAGTTTAAGGCGTTATACAATGAATAGAAAAGTTTATTCATTGGCTTAAGAAAGGCGCAGAGTACTATTTTAAAGAATAGTAGGGTAGGTATTATGGCGTTAGTTTTACAGAGTAAACCTAACTCTCCTCCCACGTTATTTTACAAAAATATATTATCATTATGTCTATGGATTTGTAGAATAAAGAGCTCTCCTTAAAATTTAAATATTCTGGAGAGGTCCAAAATATTGATAATTTTCTCTTATTTCATGCAGTTTTGCCGTTTGTAGTATCGCAATGCAGAGCGCTTCATATCATGTTGTGGAATGTCAGACTAGTTTACGATGATTCTGTAATTTATAGGCAGTGATTATTCGAAAGTAACAGAAACTTAAACCTTTCAGTGGATAACAATGAAGTTGCAATGAACGTAAAAGTATTTTGATGTTGAAATTTTATAACATAATTTTATTTTTATAAGTTAAGCGGTGTCCTGTGATTGATAGGATCCCGAGACTTCACTCAGCCAGCGCGCCCGCTGCCGCCGCCGCCGCTCGCGATAAACTGAATAATTGATGACTCTAACTTTCCTCTAATCTTTAAACGAGATTGATATAGTTACAATCTCTTTAAATTTTCGACTTTCCAAACTTTTTGGAAGGAAGGGAAAAATCATTTTGTCTTATTATTTGACGTTTGAGATAAAGTACGATTTACATAATTAAGTAGAAATTTTCGTAAATAAACATGTAATTTGATTTCCTACAGGTTGAGCACCACGTGACCCGTGTTAATGATGGTGGTGACCACATGGTAACCGCAAAAAGCGATGACGCTCGTGACCTGTGCGGTCAGCGCCGTCGCGCCGCGCTCCCGTGTCAATACCCACGTAAATTATCTTGTTGATCGAACATTGACACAATTATTGTCGCATAATTATATTGTAAGGTCGCAAATCCAGCTCATATAAGTACGAAATATTTGTCATTGTAGGTATTCTTAGAATTAATTCCATACTGATATAGTGCTTTAAGGTTTTCTCAAAATCCTTCTTAATCGAAGCCAGTGTTATCTGTTTGGTTCACACGAATAAATTGGTCCAGACCTCAATTACGCCGAGAAGTCCGTGTATTTGGTATCGAAACGCCACCGTGCCGATGTGTTCCCCCGATACTTGGATGAGATTGGATAATCTAAATTGAAATAGTCGTCAGTTCCACGTTGTACCGAGTCCGATTGGCGCGGGACGCCTGTCGGCTATTAAGTTCGATATCCATCCCTCGACCGTCGCGCCGACGATCGCAAACTAGACTCCGCTATTAATAATGCAACTGCTCCTGCGCTTGGCACCGCCGCGGCCGGGGCTAAATTAATTGCTTTACCGGCCAAGTTTAGGATTGTCTCGACTACTGTAAAATTGGATAAGCAATCGGAGTCGACCGCGGCGCATCGTCCGCCCGGTACTTGCTGATTCTGCTGCAAAGTAAGTTGCTTCAAAGTTTTCTTTTCATTTAAAAGTTAATAATATGGTCTTAGAGATAAAGGATGCAATAGACATGATTAGCCTAATAACACTGTTCTCAATCTCCACAAGTTTAACGACTAGTATTGCATAATGGTTACGATGCCTGACAGCCGTTCAATGAGTGCTGGGTTCGATTTCCAGAAAGGCGTTACATTGTCAGTTTGGGTATGTGATACAGAGAATCCCATTATAAAGCTATGAGTGTCTAGCGTTATTTATTTATTGAAAAAGATCCACGTAAACACGAATATGATCCAAACCTTAGAAAATTCAAATGCACCTACATAACGTGTGATATTTCGTTTGCACTGACAGTTATTAAGAAGCACAGTCCTCCGCAACCATTTACAGCGAGATGTGATTTAAAGGGACATAATATAATACCACCATAATGCTACCGTGTGCTCCGCTGCACGACGTCCATGCGTGACGGTTTTATTGCGTGATTAAATCTGTTTATAATCCGCATTTGAAAAGTCGATTCTAAATCATTTATTATGTAACAGTGAATCGGCAGGCGTATCTGCGGCAGTGACAGAAAAATAACCCAATATAGCTACGAGTATAAATTCAAATTCATATCATTTATTTCGTCTTAGAAAGTAACACCTCACTTAATTATCCCAGATTCTGTCACAGCTAAACTACAGGCAGGCTAAGACCGAATCCGGGGTTAGTTCGTAACACACGGTCGTTACTGGGCCGTAGGGTGATAATGAGTTGCTTTACACTGATAGTGGATGTAGGCGGAACTCGCCTAACAACTTACACTGGCCTTCTATACAGAATAGCAGCGCAAGTGATAATATGAACACGATATAAAATACGGCGGGAACACACGCGATCCCGGCACGATTCGGCGCCGCGGGTACCTCACGGCAGAGCTTGAAAATTATTACATTCGTTCCACGAACAACATTTCATTTATAAGGTATTTTATAGGGTGCAGTATTCGTTTGAGCTTTTTGTGTTTTTGCGCCGTCCATGTAATTTTTTTATAGCTTAATGGCAGACAAAGCAGACGGCCAACTTGCGTCGCTTGGACACGAGTAACAACAGAACATTCGCCTATGTTATGAGGTGACTTAGTTATATTTATTAAAACAACATTATAGTATTTAATATTGTATTAACCCATAATTTCATAGAAATGTGTTATTATTTGCATGACAAATAATATAATCGGCCGGTCGTCAAATATTGTCGCCGTACAAATTGTAATGCTTCAAAAGGATCGAATTAGATTAGATATTAATCTGTGGACGTCGAGTGTCACTGAATACCGAAAATTGTATTTGAATGGAAGTGGAACGCAATCTCAGCGAGCGCGGGTCCTCGTGGTGACCCGGTAAAAAGCACACTTCGAAATATTCTCCAACTGCAAGAACTAAATGCGACGTCGTCTTAACGTGAACTAATTTCTTCCCCGAACGAACTTTGAAAATGGCCACATTTCCTTTATTCTGTTTCTGAGCGAGCGGAGTTGTCGGCGACACGCCAACGATTGTTTCGCAATCGGAAAGTAAATAGGAAAAACTTTAATTAACGTCCAATGAAGCGATACACGAAGTATCGACGACTCGACCGTCCAGTCGTAAAGTAAGGGATTTGCTCGTCCAGCGGGAAGACCCCTGGCGGCTTGTGATGTGCCCCTCCGTCGTCTGT
>LGAG01002009.1:84045-95597 GCA_001278395.1 Lerema accius
GAATCCCGATCTTTGCCGGGGTCAGCTGGAACTGGTCGTCAACTGCGCTTACATCAATCGCGATGTTAACAACGGTTTAACTGATAAAAGCGAACTGTGTACGTTTGAGCTGAATCACTATAACTTCCGTGTTATCACGTTTTATAAATCTTGTCGTGTTAATAAATATAGATTTTCCAGCTATACGAGGTGTGCTAGTAATGGTCGGTGTTTGAATCTTTTTGTCACTTATTTTGAATAGCCCGTTATTAAAATAAATAGGCTTTGCTCATTTCTCTTCTACAGTATATTAAAGGCCCTTTAGGTGCTTCGGCGCCAAGAGAGTTCTTTTATGGATATAAATTATTCGCGAGTCAATATGATTTTCATTAGAGCCAAGTAGGAGTTACATTATATTAAATGTTGCTCCAACATCCGGCTCGAAGGACCATGTTTAACTTTATTCATCCAATTAATTAAAATGGCGCTGAGACGAGAACGGTGGGATAGATTAATTACATTATGCCGCCTCACAAACCACTTTCTGTGGTTGTCGTTCACTAAAATTATTAAGGAAATACTTTTTTTCTGTCTAAATCATCTTCTCGTAACTCAATATTGACAGACTTTAAGTGTTCTACATCCATAACATTAGTACGTTGTTCCCAGTTTTCTACAGAAAATACTAAAACGTAACTAATCAACATGCTGACATCGAATTCATGATAACTAATGCTATGGTGACGCTTCCCGTTAAGTCTAAATACTAAGCTGTTTCTCAGTGAGTCAGTGCTATCATTGACACAGCAGACACATACAAAACCACAAACTCAAACACAAGTCAATTGCTTATATTTTGTTGATCTCTTTTGTTTAAGGCGTGTTATAATGCAATCGGTGTCGCCGCCGCCGTCGTCACGTCGTCGCGGGCTGAGAGGTCATTTATTCACACTTTTCGCTTCAAACTTTAAACTCCATTGCATAGTTTAAACGACATCGTTGCTGTAGATTCAGAAAGTGTCACGAACTTTAACAGACATGCTCCGTCTTACAGCTGGCTCTCTGCTGAGGTATTTGCCGTATTTCAGAGGACTTTTTAAAGGAGTGTCAACATCGTTATAGGATTTACTTCGTTGGAAATGTTAAAATGAAACTTAATTTTAGGTACTCGTCATCGAGCTCTTGATTAGATCTTGAACCGGTATTGGTTAAGACCTGGATGATGATTGAGTCTTCATGAACTATTTACGAACATTGAGGTGATTTTTTGTTTTAGTCTCAATTCGTCCAAACACATAACTATTACCATACTCGTATAACAGTAGTTACACAATTTGGTTCAAAATATTTTTTGACGAATTTCTAATAATATTCCACGTGGATAACCGGGTAGCTAAACACACTAAACAGTGTCGTCACTTAAACCAATTTTGTTGTAAGTAATCGTGACACGAAGACGTTGCATTTCCTGAAGCAATACTGCCCTTGTTGGGTACCTGCTATAATTACTACACTAAACGTTTTCTATTAGATGCGCCAAGTAACGACGGGGCCAACGGGCGGGACCGGGACCGGGGCGGCCCCGGCGCTCCGACCAGCCAGTACCAAGTCTTGTTTGTTGAACCAAATAAACAAAAGATATAAAGACGCTCGCTAGAACGAAGTTTAAATTGTGTCGGAACATGCAACTCGTCCGGCGCAGGCGAACTGCCGATTAGCATGACACTACACTCCGCTCACGACCTCCCTCGTGTTAACGTGGTTTTGCAAACACTGCTTAATCATGCCAAAAATATTTTTAATACTCCTCGCTCCTCCTCAGGAATGAGTCCCAAAAATCATAGCCAGTCACTTAACGTCCCAACTGGTAGCAACTTGCCTGTCGAGAAAAACTTGAATCTCCTAGGATTCTTAATAGTTACAAAATCAGAAAAATACAGAACGAATATAAAAGCGTGTTTGCTAATATATTACGGCTTATTCGTAAAACCGTCGTTGGCCAAATTCCCCCTTCGAGGAATACGGAATAGCGTTGACTGTTCGTTACAGCTAGTATTGACTGTTCACGAAAGTTATTTGATCTCTGGCATAGCGCTGGATTGATTCCCTCAATCTTATAGATACCTATTGTATCAATCTCGAGAGTTGCGATGGTGTCCTCGTGCGTTATGACTAAGCTGGCCTGTATAATTCGTTATAACGAACCTAACCTGAGCCGTATTTATTCATTTAAGTGTAACTACTAGAAGTTACGCTCCGCGATTGAATTTCGTTGATAACTCGTTTTATCGAAGAATAGCTAGTCTATTCTACAGTACTAGTTCAATAGATTTGTTCCACATGCCTGGTTGGTATGATACATTATGGAAGGTAAAGGAAAGTATTTGTTACAAGTCATAGGTTTTGTCGCAAAGAACCATTAATTCAACGTCAGTGTAAACATTGTACAAGATCACCGGCACTAAGATTGTCGGAAGACGGTTTTCCTCATGGTGTATTTTTAGACGATCATTATAAAGGACAGTGAGCGGTTTTCATACAGATAACAGATAAAAAGGACCTTCAAACATTCCCTCTCCGGCTCCCGCGGCGATAGCGGCCGTGCCCATAAATCACTGTCCCAGTTCGTATAAACTTTAATTTGATATTATTAAGGCCACGCCACACCGCCCCGCCGCCGGGACTCAAAACTGTCCGAGATCGTACACCGATATTGATTTTAAACATACATTATTCATTTTAACTCATACACGATGCTAAATTTATACCGCGACGTTATTTAAACTCTTCGCTATCAAACCTGGGATGTAAACGTTTCCTCCGCTATGAGATAGGATTCTTTATAATACCCGCTTCTTACGTTGCATCGAAGTATGAAATTAAATGCAATTTGAAGTTGAATTTTCCAAACACTTCTTGAACATCAATGCAGACAATCAATTCACTTATTCTCTAGGTATATTGATAGTCAAAAGGTGTCGTGGTCGGTTTGTTAATGTTGCTAATTTATGGACGACAATGCTAGTTACTAGAGGACTGTACTTGACTTCCACTTGGCACGTAAACGTTTATAATGTCACCATCGTATCGACATAATTAAGTTAATTCTAACAACCAACAATATAGAGGAGAGGTTGAGTACGGTAAGAAAAAAATATAATTATCTGGAGAGCAGCAATCCCTTATTGACCACACAGTGAAAGTGTCCCGGCTCGCAGATGCTATTGATATTTATGAACAGTGAGTCGTCAGTAAACCCGAGCGGCGGCGCGGCGGCGCTGCGGTGCTTTCAAATTTAATATCAAAGAGCGGAAATTAAAATAACTGGCTCGGATGGCGCTGTCCCGCTAATAAAGAGCTAATTCCGTCCAGTAATTATGTTCTTGTTTTGTCTTTTAATTAATTTTTCTCGTTCGCTTATTTCTCCAAGGTCCTCTTCGAGAACAAAATTGTAGCGCGCCACTGCCGCGATGCCGGAGAGAAACGAGTATCTGTTCGCTTCAATTTTACGAAATGTAGCTACAACCCACCACCTTCCGTATTGTCAAAAATATATGAGGGACCCACATAACATTTTAGCAAAAAGGTTAAAAATGTTGATTTTCAGTGTTTTTAAATATTTAAGATCTTCAGGAACTGATAGGAAGCAATATCCAACTGTAGGTACTAGATCTATAAAAGAAATATTTATTGCGTAAAATCTTGTACAGGAAACAAAATTCAATTATTTAATGCAGGATTAAAAGAATTATCGTCCGACTGCCACCAGTAGAACACTGTGTTAAAGTATTAATTATTGAGAACTGTTTAAATATTTAATTTGTTGATAGAATTTTATACTCTGGCTAGGGCTGCTGTAATGAACTACATTCTAAAAATAATTAGTTTCCTGGAAATTTTCATCGAGTTTCAGTTAAATGATGTCGGTAGAAGCTGCGCTGTAGCTGGTCATTACGAATCCTATTTACGAAACATTCGTTCCAGCTACGTTTAAATTATGCATTTTTAAAAGAAAAGAGAAAGTAATTTTAAAATTTTTAGAAAGGTAAATTATTAATGCAATTGTTCGTGCATGAATCGGTCCGGTCCGCGGCCGCTGCTCAACTGTTAGCCGGTCTGGTTCTTTGTTTTGTGATAAATATAATATTCGTCGGTTGATTGGCATCAAACCTGGGACTATAGGTCATTGACATTAAGTGGAAGAGAAAGGTTTTAAAGGGCCGCTGGGACCTACAAACCCTCACGGTGCCGAATCAAATCCATTCATGGATTTTCCCAGTAGATTAGCGCGGGGAGGGCGGTCGGCCGTCACAACTGATTGTTAATTCCAGCTATCAGTCTTAATCTATAGTATCGATACATAAATCGATTCCTGACATCTTAATTCATTAAATCAAATCTCATTTGACACATAATTATGTTGTGGCACATTCATGTGGCTTATGCTGTTTCTGCTGCGTTTTATTTTCGATACATTAAAATAATTATTACAGTTAGAAATATGTTTTATCTCAATTCCTATAAACTGCAGAATCACAAGATCCAAGTAGCATGACGTAACAGAATTCTATTTTAACTATGAATAAAACCTGTTGTCGAACTCTAAGGATCAGGAGAAACTTTCGCTCGAAACCGGCTCAAAGTTCTTCGACTTTAAATCGTTGTTTAGCAAAACAGGCGCAAAGTAATAAATCGTAGTAGACTAACGTCGAAACAACTAGAGCAAACCAAGACACGCTGAAAATACTCAGGGGACGTACGGACACTGAGATACTTCATAGCTACGAGTAATAGACGCCCTCGTATCAAACTTATGACGAAATGAAGATGTGTTTCAAAAATGGCAATTTCAGCTTCAATTCACGTCATGAGTGGGGGTTTATTTTAACGTTTGAATACGACCCGATAAAATGTGACAAACATTTCTTAGGTTTAATTTCACGAATTCTTTAGAAATTTTTAAATTGCATTAACCTGCGTACATCTTGGCGGTGGCGCCGTTTCTTGGCAACAATATCTATGGTTAAACAAAAAACCTCTACTTGAATGTTAAATGTAGATTTGTTGCATAGAACAATAGGACGTACGCATAGCTTCCATACAATAGATTATTCAATCGAGCGAACACCACTCTATAGTTAGCGTTTGAAAAATTGGTTTAAATCCAAAGTGGCTAAATATGCAACAAAAAGGGAAAGCTAAAAATGATGTTCATTTGCAGGCGCTCGAACATTGCAGCGTCAACTCTATTGGTTTGATTGAGCAAACGGCTGAGCCAATTCTGAAAACTGCACTGGAAGGCCGGCGCGCAACCTGCACTTTTTCATTCTCCAAAAATTGTACACTGAGAAATTTTTCCAGGCTATCCCCTAACTGCATTTACTGGGATTCTTTGCTTAAAGTTTTAATCTTTCACTAAGGTTAACTACCTATAAACTTTGAAAGTAGTTTTTTTTAACACCGCAAATCCAAGTGCAAGTTTACAAGCGTCTTCCTGATTTGCACACTCTTTATGATATACATATATAGTATAGGTACTTCCTTAAATAAGACTAAAACAGCGCAAAATATAGATGCTACTCTAATTCCGTCGGTATTGTTATCTCGCAGTGTTCGGTAGTCGGCCGCGACACACTGAAGCTTGTTAATCGTACACAGAAACGCTTTCAGCTTAACGGTTGATGACGTCATAAAATTAGGGTTGAACCATGTGCAATATTCACTTAATTGTGTAATAATTCCTTTGTCTAATTAGGTGTGATTACAGAGCAGGATACCGCCATATCATGTGTATACTGTGGTTATGTGGCGGACATATTCTGTTTATAATGAGGTTAGTGATCTCTGTAATGACTTCAATTGGAATAATTATGGTGCGTGTAAGGTAATGCCTACCCATTAGAGCCTCCCACAATTAAACGGTCGTTCCAAATAAATAAAGGCCCAGAACAAATTCCTTATCGTGAGTGTGTTAAACAGCCAGAGTTAACAATCTGAGAATCGAGAGTGCGCTTCGTTGTACCGTACCGACGTACGTAAAAACACTTTCAAAGCTGAACTTTGAAAAGATATAAATTAAATTGGACGTACACAAATAAACCGTAAAGTGTTTACTGGCATTTCGCAACAGACCGCGGCGCAGCGCGCAAATTGACAGCGGCGGCGACGGGCGGCGGCGCGCTACCGAAATCATTGAATCCGACAGACGTATTTTTCCAACAATAGCATTTCCACCGCTCGACCGCTCTCCACTGTTTGTTTGTAATTGTATTGCTATCATTCTGACGATGCTGAATCATGTTCTGATCATTTGGAATGTTCAGTTTTTATGCGTATGAAAGCATACATTCTTTTGTTTCTACGAGTTCTTTTTTATGACACTCGTTTCGAGCGCTTCATTCTCTTGTTTTATTTACTTGTCCGAGTGGAGTCCGAATGTAATTTTTGACCTAAATAAAGCAACATTGGCTTTAAGGGAATAATCATGCAGTAATTTCCCATTTCCTACATATACTAATGATGGAAATGATAAAAATAAGTTCATTGTTAAATTGCTTCGTTTCCCAACACAATTTTGTGTGCTCAATCAAGTGATCAATCTATTATGCAATACTTTATTCGAAATGCCTTAAATGTTATTTAACAGTGGGGTGTGGGTGGCCGAATTTTTATTGATTGTTGAGCCCTCTTAAAGCGATGGAAAAAGTTTCCATTTAGCACCTACGCGCTTCTCGGCGGCGACGGAAGCCACTGGACAAGATTTGAATATGTAACGACTTTCAGACTTACTTTTATATTTACGAGAAGGTCACAAGTCGCGACCTCTGCTGCTGTGGTGTATCCCGGGACGTCACATTTTATATTTAATATGTAATAACTGGCATCCTCTTCATATATTACCTATATCACCATATTTCATGCGAACGGCCTCACCTTTGGTGCTGCGTATTTGCGCACTAAGCAATTACGTAAACTAGTCGGACAATACACAATGGTTAATTGTAATAATCTTTATTAATTAATTTTTTTTTATCTTGTGAAAGTTTCGAGCAGTAAGTGTTTATTATTATAAAGAACGTGCAGCTTTGCAATGGATGTAATATGGAAGCGTATTTCTGTATTGCAATTTCCAACAATACTCATCGGTCACCGTTCTCAGCCAATCTCGATATAGCAATCTTTATTAAAAGTTTACTTGCGTTGCTACACTGCGACTGAGACATTTTATAGTATCTGCTATGTACTCGTATATAACGGGGGACAATTTGAGAAAACAGAGGTAGCTAGTCAACCAGGTAGTCGCCCCACGTATCAACGACCTAGCTGCGTTATAATCCATTGAAACCTAATTGTCAACCCCTAACTGCTAACCACACAGAACCGCTTGCATGTCACCATTCAATTGTATCGCTAACCCGTTCACTGCAGCATTGCGTAACTATGTTAATTCAGCGAGCATCGTGGTCTTTCACCTGCAGCGAGCACGCAATGTGGCACCGTGGCCGCTGGCACCGCGCCATGCTCTTCGCTAACTCGTAACGATCGGGATCGCTGCCGCCGCTTCCTTCTTCACCGGCTGTCGGCGATTCCCCTATTGTTATAGATGTAGCGGCGATTAA
This sequence comes from Lerema accius, assembly GCA_001278395.1. Taxonomy (NCBI): domain Eukaryota; kingdom Metazoa; phylum Arthropoda; class Insecta; order Lepidoptera; family Hesperiidae; genus Lerema; species Lerema accius. The sequence goes on from LGAG01002009.1 coordinate 91,644, forward strand.
CATTATTACATTATAATTCTGTGATTGTATTATATCGAGTCTCTTTTGTTATCCCACTATACAACGTATAGGCATGTCATCGAGTGAAGGTCACTTCTCTTCGAAGACGAGAGACTCTAGTCATAAAATCATCAGTGTAATATTCAAAGTTTAAATCCAGCCTGGAGAGAAAATAACAGGCAAATTTACCGATTTCTTATTACAATAGTTAGCCGCGCTTTTGCATCGCTCTTTCAAATTGTACGTAATCGTGGCAATAAGAATTCCATTAGAGGTGTTCAAAACACCGATCGAAGACTACTTTAATCTCAACGGCTGAACGATCTAGAGCCAAGAATAGCGAAGAAACTTTAGCAGCCTTCCAACAATAATATTATGCTTAATAACCCCGAGTACGTTACGGTCACGGTGGGTACGGGTGGCGGCGGCGGTGGCGGACGCGGGCGGTGGTGCAAGACGCCATTCTCCTCGGTTAGTTAGCCAAGCTCAACAAGTGTCGTCGCTCCCGGGGGACCGCTGCTTAGCGGCTGAATTAGGAGTTGCTACTGCGATTCAAATTGTAACATTATTTGAACACGAAAATGCCAAAAGTTTTTGACATTTCGAGTGAATCGACGTTATGTCTGCCTGTTCCGGCGTGAAGTAATACTTGAGTTTGCTTTTGCTCGAAGGAATAGTGAAATATTATACTAGCAAATGCAAATGAGTTCGATCAGAAGAAGTTATAATATGGAAAATAGTCTGAATATAATCTTGTATTAATTTTAGTGTATCAGCAAGCTTTGTGTTAGCGAGTTAGAGATGTTTATTAATAAGGTTGTAAGGCATATTTTTTTTGACGGACATGACTTGTCAACATTGACACTAGCCGGTATTAATCATCACCTGTGGGTTGATACAGTGAACCCGTACTCATATCTCATACATAATGTACAGACAACAAAAAAAAGAACACAATTAAAAAAGCTAACTCTCTTTTTTTATTCTCTTAGTGCTTGTACAAAGCTGAGGTACAGACGAGGTACGGTAAAGCACTAATTTACAGAATGTATTTGAGTTCGCCGAGATTAATCATACAGCAAGTACATGTCGATTTGCAATCGGAGCAGTGCCAAAGGGGCCGCTTACCTAAACATACCGAGTACTTTGCATCTGCAAATATCTGGCAAATTCCGAACTTGAATTGCTTTTAGCATTACACATGTCTCCCCGGATGCTACAGCCCGACTAAAAATAGACTTTATATCCTCGTTATTGAGTTGGGATTTATTTGTTTTGAGATATTAAGAGACACGTAAAAGCATCAACGGAGGCTCAGAATTCTATGAATAAGAAGGAGTTTAGAGACCCTTTCCGATTCCGGCCTTTGTTTATAGAAATGTCGAGTGAATACAATAAATATGTCGGGATCGAAACCTTTCTGTCTAGTGATGTTTCTTCAAATAATAACGAACACTGATCGGATGGAAAAACCTGGGGCAAGCATATTCTGATTAAAATCGATTTTTAACATTTTTATAGAAATAAGTTATGTTCATTTAGTAAACCTCTCTGTAGTGCAACTGGTAGTGAACGTGCCTCACGAACCTGAGTTCGAATCCCGATTGAAGGGAATATGAGCTATACGTAAGTAACAGATACTGTTTTTTTTGGATCGTTTTCGTTCATAATTTAAATTAGTTAAGCATTCCGCCGATCCAGATTTTCGCAAGTGAATGGTATTAACTTTCTTTTGGTATTAACTCTTTTGCCTCGGTTCAGGATATTACATGTTCATGACATTCTTCAAGTTAAGTCGCAACGGGAACTAATCGATTGAACTTGAGAGTTTAACAGTAAGTTAAGAAATGCAGTCGGTTTAATTCTATATTGGTTAGTCTCAGCAGTTGTCCGTAGCAAACGCGCTGAGTTGATTAAGAGAGTTGGGAAACTAATCTACTGTGGACGGCTCCGCGCCGGAGTCGGACCAATTTACTTGCGGCGGCTGGTTACAATCCATTACCGTTCTACTACTGCACACTTGATAGCTCGGAGGACATTCCATCACGCTGCCCTAACTCGCCTTAATATTTTAAATGGGCTGACAAAAACTAAAAATGCTTCCTCATCGCGATGAAATCACCAGAGAGATACCAAATGGTGACCATCCGAGATTGAACATAAGTTTTTAATTTCAATACTTGCTACAGTTAATGTGATACACAAGTGTAGACATGCCACCCACAACGTAAAAGAGTACTCGTAAAGACGTACATTTCATAATTTAATCTAACATCATATACGAAAAGCTACACAATAACATACAAAAATACTATCCTATGTAGCAATCAACGTGTAGGAGAATAACATGACAACACGTGTGAGCAGCATTAGCCCAGTAGTTATTATTGGAGGACTGAGCCGTCCCGAACTCGTAACGACCCAACTTTAGCCGTCGTTTGCAAACACAACAGCGAGCTAAGACTCGCCGCGCTGCGGGCTGCGGGCTGCACGCTGCAATACTGAGCAGCGACCGTCTCCAGCACAAGAAGGTATTACCCCAGATTTGCTGGAACAAAGCTGAGCGCCCCGCCTAGTTTAAATACATCATGCGCTAGGGATTGGACGGATTTTATCGTTATATTGTTTAACAATTTGATACTAGTAACCGGTTCTTGCTTCGGTAAACTTACCTACTTTTGTTAACAAACACTTGAAATATTGCTACCGTTTCTTTTCAGCGCAACATGTTATGTTGACTTTATTTTGTTAATTTAAGTACATACAAAAATGGATATATTTATTTTATCGTTTTATAAACCCTATAAAACGCTAATTGTTATTTTCCAATAGAATCGTAGATACATATTATTTTTATTTATTTATTTAAAATCTTTATTGTATAATCCTTAAAAAATAAGTATATACAAAAGGCGGGCTTAATGCCTAGGGGCATTTTCTGTAAGGACTGAAATATTTTTACACCACCAAACGACAGTTTTCAATAGTTCCTTCCAAATCAATGCACATCAGTATTGGACAAAGCCTTGATAGCTGGAAAACTTTAATTATTAAGTACTCGACATTACTAGAAATGGTCTGCAGTTTCATCGACACCGCGCCGCCCGAGCGCCCGCCCTAGCAGAAGACACACATTTGTGCAAACGGCATAATTTCATACATATGAATGAGGGCCGCTCGTCGTCGCCTAATTATTTACATTTTGGAGAACATTCAAGCTTATGCATAAAATTAAGTAGCTCAATATGTTTTTATAACTTTCATTATTACGTTTTTATACGATCCATTCAAAGGTGAATGTAATAACCACGTCGTCACTCGCTTCTTATCTCGGATGTTATTACCGCTTCGTTTGCTGTTGTTCACTTTGGAGTATATTTTTATGATGCGCGCGCAGGTCGCGGCTCTATGCTCATAATATGCAAAATGTGCTTACATTGTAAAAATACAGAGCGACAAGCCGAGCGATAAAGTTATCAGCGGATTGCTTTCGAACATCAGCCCCACAATAATCATGAAATTCAGAGCGAGCATTGGAAATAGAAAGAGTAGATACTCCGTCCTCGTTATCCTCTGTGTTATGAAAAATTATTAGTCGTCGCAACAATTTGGCAGTTAGTAATTATTAGACAGTCAAAACGCAAATGTCCAAAATATGTAACAAACTCGTGACTTCCTATGTGCGCGGGCTCCCATAGGATAAGATTATCATTTTAAGATATGAAAATTCCGCTCTCCGATAAAAACCGAAGACCCTATTAACAGATAGATATTTAAATGATAGGTAGTCAAATACCTACCGATTTTTTTGTTTTTTGTGAAAATCCATCTGGCCGCCAGGGATATCGAACGAGGTGGTACACTTCGTTACACGTATCAGATACAAGTAGCATGGGGGGCCTCCAGCGGGAACTTTCTTCTTAAATATCAGTATGCGTTCCAGAGAGCTGCGCG
>LGAG01002009.1:96243-117014 GCA_001278395.1 Lerema accius
TGACATTCGTTACATCACTAGTAGGGACTTATAATATGTCCTATGAAAAATTAACGATAATAATAATAATTTATATCGGTAATCCTAAATCAGTAATATAATGTGATAGTATTTTTTGTTATAAGATCAGTATCAGGTATATTATGTTAATCCACTAAAAAATAATTGCAGCTTCATAGAGTTGGGGAAATCAGGTCGAAGATCTTATATCTCCGAAGATCTTAAATCTAAGCCCACATTTACTCATCCCTAATTCACCGTGGCAGAGCAAATGGCGTAAATACGGTTATAAATAACGGAGTATTAGGGCCGTGTACAATTTGTCACGCGATGACGCAACACTGAAATTTTTCTCGAAACAATTCCCGCCCACATTTCCGCCGGCTCGTGAAAGGAAGGCTTCACGCAGAATAATCATATTTGTTCAATATTACTCTGTAGCCCCATACTTATCCGTTCAGAGCAGGACTACAACAACTTTATAACTGTAGGATGTCTAATACTTATTTTGTGTGGCATCATTAATAAAGACTTTGATTGAAAGCTTCAGTTTGAATAAAATTCCTACCCACTTACAAATTATTGCTACGCAGAAAATTAAGAACTCGATCTTATCGTGAGATCGCAGCGGAAAATTTTATTGAAACCTTTGATCTCTGGCTATTGACCTTCTCATGTTTTTATCTTGTAACGTTGATCCGCTTTTTCATTCAGCCCTCTCTGCCACTCCCGGGAAGGACGTCTATTAATATACTACGGAGGCGATCCGTTTCATTGCTCATATACTTAACATTATGGTTGAAGAAATTATGGTATATAACGATTGCTGTGTATATATGTACGAGTATATACATACATATAGACGGCCAGATTAAATAAAATCAAAACGTCACAACGGGTGGTGCGGTGTCCCGGTCGAATGTTTTCAAAGCCAATAACTAGGTGTAGACATGTATAATACATATCCGCTAAAAATCCGGGAAGTCGTTACCGGTGTTTGCAGGCTGTACCCTCTCGACTGTAAATAAATCGTTTACGCTACGCTTTTTACCTTTCACGAGGTGTGTTAGGCTCCTGCGGCGAATCCATTTTACATCGGCTTACGCTTAGTCAATTACCGGCGCCGCTCTCCGCACTCCCGCGCTCTCGCCTCGAGTGCTGCAACAAAAGTTTACGCTGAAAGCCGGCGTTTCGCGAATCCCGTCAAACTTATTCAACATCTGATGTTTTTTTAAAAGAGCTATTAGGTTAGGGAGATTTTAACCCTCAATTTAAGGAGTACATAAAGTGCACGTTCGTAGAAGATCCAAGAAGAATATGGATGGCGGCTTAGTCCGCATGAAGCGATGTTCTTTAACAACTAAAATTATGGTAGGTAGTATCATATCAAATAATGTTACGTTTTTTGAAACGACATACATAGGTAATTTAAAGCGAAGGAAATATTTTAATAAGAAAGGAAGGGCTATCAATGTAATCGGTGACCTATAGACAAATATAGACTAGAGCCATCTAGGCTTTTAAAATTGACTTGATAAAGTACGCCTTAAGCCTCCTAACTAGTGAGGTGCTCGTGTCAATAATAATGGGTTTAAAATAAGTAGGTATGAACACAAACACCCCTCGTATTTTTCTCCCGGAACAAATTCAGTTATTAAAGTTTCCTTGTAACATGGAAACTAGTAACAAGACATGTGTTCGGCGTATCTCCGCAAGCGCAAGTCTGGTACCTACAAAGATTCTATCTTAAGACACAGGTAAGTTCGTTAAGTTGCTCAGTTCGCAACAAAGTAACTTCTACCGACTTAACTAATTACCGCTTCGTGTAACTACGACGCGCGGCGGAGCGCAGTGCCGCAACTTGTCCCTCCGCACCGCCGCGCCAACGTCGCGAGTCGCACTTCACACGCTGTTTATGATGCTTAAATCCATACAAAACTCAATGCTGGGCTTTTAACAAAAGCAAATAAATCGACATAAACTAAATCTTCCAAAAAATATAGCTTACATTGTTGAAAATATTTGATAAAGCACTAAATATTCAAGCAGAGAACAATACAAACTAATAAAAGCGTGATAAAAATAAAAATATTTAAACAAAAGTGAACCGGACCTTGTTGTGTATTGCAGGAGATAAATGAATAGTCATAATAATTGTAAATTAAAAATGAACGTCATCATAATAAATTTGTTTCAGGAAGAACTGGGTTGTAATATTATATTGACTCAAAAAGGACGATGTATGTTTTTAAATGAAAATAAATTTTACAAAAAAAAACGAAACATTCTTTTCACACATTGATTTACACCAAGGTTTTTGACATAAGACTTTATGTTAGTTAAGTGGCTACCTAAATCAAAAAATAAGATTAAACATCACGTTTTTGCTTACCAATACGGTACTTCTATCTAAAAAGCGTGCGTAAAGTATTTTACTTCTTAAGGGCTAGTTAACCGTAATCGAGTCCAACGGAGGAAAGTTGTAAAATATTGGTGGTATTACAACATTCTCAATGTTGCTAGCGTTATTAAGATATACAGTTTAAATAGTACATTTTTATCACACAAGTTTATCATTTAATTTCCTACTGTATTGTGATAACAAGACCCAAGTCTTACACTTTTTAACCGCCAGCCAAGAAGCGTCGCCGAACGGTTAAATGAAAATAAAAAGCTACTTATGCGAGTCTTTCCGCCAAATAGCTACACTCTTTTAGAGTCGCCACTAAAGTAGATGGAAATAAAATTCAATTGTTAATATACTTTATTCAGCAGCAACCGTACGGCGGCGCCTGTTTTATTTATAATATTGTTTTTTAACTTCATTAATGCATTGAGGGTGTATTGATTTTATATTTTAGATGGCTTGAACCGTTGTCGATGTCAAATAAGGAAAATTTACAAATTGAATCTTACTTCAATGAGTTATTTTCGTTCCTAAAAGCTCATTGGGAGTGTTAAGTGGCGATTGCTGCAACGGAAACAAACCAATTGTTATGATTTTGTGTCAATATCAAACGTTCGATCAGAACTCGGTGGTTTAATCTGTGGTAGGTATGAAAATTCCACCATCAATACCACCGATTCTTTTAAATCGCTATAACAGCATAAGAAAAACAAAAAAATTGTTTAGTTCACGAGCGCGAGCGGGTACAGCGTTGGCCTAAGGCCAGCACCACACCGAGCATTTACATACAATTCCGTTTCAATTCGGCGTACCGTGCTCTGTGCTCGAATCCTCATTGTATTTCCAACTTGCTTATTCAACTCGTATTGTGCTCTAACAGCGCATTGTCCAAGCTATTTGAGCATAAAGGATGCTATTTTGTGCTTTTATTACGTGAAATTGCAAGGAGTGTGTTTGCAGAACTGCACTGGTGCAGACGGCGGCGGCGGCTCACCTGCCAGCGCGCCGCGGGGAATTGCACATCACAGCCGATTTACCGGCACAGCTGTAATCACTGTCTTTTGCCATCTGGTTCATTCTTTACTACGTAAGCACTTCATACCATCGACGAAACAGCCTCGCCAAAAATGTAAGCAAATTGAGGGCGTTATTCTTAAAACTCGATATATATCTCCTTGGATTTTATTTACATTAATCAATATAAAACCTGTGTCTTGTCGATGCCGTTCGTACGACAACGACGTCCGCTTGCACTTACTGTTATGAAGTTACTATAGAGGTATTGGAATTATAGTGTCAATATTTGTCAAGGCCCCGGAGCGTCGTAGCAGGTACCGTATTCGAGTCAGGTGGCGCTAGTGTTTGCCCCGGGCCCGGCCTGGCTCCCGCACCATTGTGTATTCAAATGGCGTCGCAGATGGCTTAGGTAATGATAATTCGACTACAGTGACTCAAATCGCTACTATATCTAGCCGATAGCAGGTCAGCTACGAAATGAAAATTAACATCGCTTGGAAACTTCAGTAACACCAAAGCAGCACTGAGAAAGAACGGCGAAAATAAATAAATAGGCGTTACCAAAGACGTAGGGGGGAAGAGGGGGGGAGCAGTGGAGCAGCTTGCCCCCTTCCATAGAGCTATATCAATATGTACTTAATAGTTACTGAACTGTAAATCCACCAAAGTTCTAAGTATACACAATCAAGTCAAGATTTAATTTTGTAATTACCTATCCAAATTTCAGTAAAGTTACGCAAATGTATAAACGCTAACACACTCATACCCCCGCAGTAGGATTCCCTGTATCGTGGGTGGCATGGACAAGACATCACTAACACCCATGACCCGAGAACAAACATTTATCAGTCACATAAATATCTGCCTCGGTCGGGAATCGAACCCGGGACCCCTCGCTTCGCAGGCAGGGGCACTACCAACTAGGCTATGGGGTCGTCAGTATGTATATTTTTTTCTGTTCGTATCCACCTTCAATAATACTTACTCGTCTCACATTGCTTGAATTTTTTAATATCCGTCAGGGAACTGAAAACATCGTAAAAATTAATCCTATAAGTAACAATAATATCTTCAGATAGCAGCGAGTTTATGACAAATATTTATGTAAGACACTTGGCCAAGCCCTCAGACAATGTACAGTTATACAAACAGGTGGCTCAAATTGTGAAAAGGGTTGGTACTCGTCGGCGCTAATAGGCTGAAGCCAAGTATCAGCTAAGATCAGCTGACGATAAGACGGGCGTCTGTTGTTTATGCAAACAGAAAGAAAACTCTGTCTTCGGCAGATATGATAATTAGCAGCCGGCAAGTTGTCGGGCGGCGCCGGGCGCGGGCCGCGGGCCGCCGGCTTTACGACCACTGCTGATATCATACAGAGAGCAGTTATGAAAATCCCTGCCAACTACAACATGCTAATATGCACTTACGCGTTCACACGCCTTTTGCTTCGCAGCCAGTTTCATTATCTATAATCAGTGCATTTCAGAAGTTACAATAATCAGTGCATATTTATAGTATTAACATTCCTTCTTAGGGATTTTGAAGAAGACGTTTTTTGAACGCGATAACGACGTGTGTCCGGCACGCTTTTTCAAGACTATCAAAGTGGTATTTGATTGTGCCTACATATTTACACCTTTACAAGCGTAATACTTACGATCTATAAATAAAAGAATTAATCCGTAAAGAATAGAAGCGCAAACACATTATTCCAGTGTTGATCGGATCCCATATAAACCTCCGCTCTCTGTCCGCCGCCTTACTCATGATAATCCCAGTTGCGTGTTGTTCTTCCACGAAAGTTTAAATGAAACGTAAATACCGCTTAAAGATTAATGAACGCTCCGAGAACAGACATTGTTCTAAATTCAGCGGCGTTAAGCTAAATTACAGATGTGTAAATTAATTTACTTGGACTTACCACGTGGAAAGAACCAACGATTTTATAGGAGGTATTGTAGTTTATAAAAACAATATTAATAACATGTTTAAATAAACGGAAAAGTACCAGAAAAATATATCCAAGATCTGCATAGAATAGTATTAAGATTGGAATAATACAGAGTATTTATAAAAGTGTTTCTGCAGTTAAGCTTTAAACATTTCTTCAACTTCTTTAAACGTTCATTGGAAGAAACAAACGTTGAAGTTGCATTATAACACAATGGCGCTGGAAGCGGCGAGTTGCGTAAATAGTGGAGAATAACATGCTTCTCCAATCCGGAGCCGTTCTCTGAAGAAATCGGAAAGCGGCAGAGTGGAATGCTCTTACATTTACACGAGCAAATAACGATATGCATCGTCACTGAATTCCCAATCTTAACCCTTCGCAAGTAAGGTTTACAGTATGTTTAGCGTGTGTAAACAGTCGGATCGACAATACAGCTTAACGTTCGCGATTCTGCTTCCTTTCTTGTGCAGCTGCAGAGGCAATCGCGATCGGCTTTGCACACTAATTTCCATCTCTAAACTGGAATATTAATGGAATCGAATAAGATTCTGCATTGGAAATGATACGACAATATTTGATACTTTAATCCGATGAAATTAATTAGCAGAGGAATATTCAGCGGCCGTTAATTTAATCGAGGTAGCTCGTTCAACAAATTTCTAATTTAATTAAGATATCTGTTGCTAACTTTAAATAATATTCCCAGTGTTTTTATTATAATTCAATCGTCTACAGTTTATACATCCTTATCCTTCGGAGGTTTTCCTCGCCTTTCTCGCATAATGGACTTGAAATCTACCATTAAAATTATTATGCAGATATATGTTATACAAAAATCACTTAAACTCCGCCTGCAAAGTGGTCACCGCCTGACTCGTCACTTGTAGGTGTTTTGACCAATAGTTTAAGTTCAGAAAGTAAGATTGTAAAATGACAAAACACTAAAATTTTCTTAATTTCCATAGGTTCTTCGATCTGAAGTATAAGATGAAGTGTTATTGCGAGGAGTTATCTTTAAATGTTTTCACAAGAAGTTCTCACACCACGTTTGCAGTTCAACACAGCTTACCGGCTTTCTTTTGAAAGTAAATCGCTTAATTCGTGAAAACGCGCACTCCAGGCACATCGGTCGATAAGTTCCGCGGTCTGTATGAATACTAAAAACTCATAAAACCGTACTCGATAGAAGAATCTTCATTTTGGAGCGGAATATTTGGAGCGCATCCAAAGCAACTCCAGATGAGCGGAAGATAAAATTTCATTTCGGAATCATTGCTATGCGAAAACTTCTGAATATCAATAGTAAACTTTTTGTATAATCCATACTAATTTAGCGCAGCGCTCGCAGCCCAGTGGCTTGTGACTGAGTTAAATGATAGTACATACATTGTGCCCGGCCTTTTCCAGTTGAACACCTGATGCACTTACTCGTAGCTCGAGGGCTTATTAGCCTCTGACAGAGTTCTTTTCGGTTAGGTTCAATGGACCTTTGACCTCAAAAATATACTACTTAAGTACCAACGTCATCACCGAATCACAAATGCATTATCGGTCAATACTTATTCTCCTGATTTCCAACACTGTGAAACTGGAACATAGCGCCACGGCTTCTCCCCATGTTTAGCAACACGAACAGGGGACATCAACCGTGTCTCTAAAATGAATGGAGCCCTCTACACCTTTTGTCGTAGTAGGTCTCGTAGCATTGGAAATGATCATGAAGTGCACCTTGCTTAAGAGTAGCATTCTAAACTGTGGTAGCATGAAACAGTCATGTGGTGAAGTTGTATTCTGCCATCGTCGTAATTACTGCGCCGCGAGTGTGGCGGCGGCGGCGCCGGCTGCGGTCCGCGCTCTTCACCACTTTGCAGCCTTAATGGATTACTATTCCTCAAATAGATAACCTTCTGATATTTTCATAAGATGGACAACGTTTATAATGAAACTTCCACTAACCAAACTAACATAAGCAAAACTTTTGTACGTTTTTCATAATATTCGTACTTTATTCCTTTATCATAAATTGCGCACATTTCATTACCTTACGTGTCAACAATAAAAAGTGTTAAAACTTAAAATGCAGCAGCTCCACTGTCGCTGCAGTTTATATCGAGGGAATATTTATGGCGCTAATTGATCTCATAAATATCCGGACTTATTGGAGTCCCGGGTACCTATCGACAACGATTAATAAGGCTCAGTTACAACGAGGCGCAAGTTTCTCTCACAGTTAGATACCTACAACTATCTATCGACTTCTTACGTCACAAGTTATAAATATTTCGCTATAAAAACTGGTTGTAATAAATTACTCGAATGAAGCTGCGATACCGCAGAATGTGATCATTGACAGACTTCAACGACAGTCGAGATTACCTAACACGACGTCAGTTCTATTCAAATTGCACCAAATGACTGGAAATGCAATTAACAATGGCTTTTTAAATGCTGTTATTGTTATCTCAAAATCAGTCTTTTACAAAATGAAGCCACCTGTCAAGAATCGCCACTTTCCAACTCTGTAGAGGCTGACCAAGTACATTATATCCAATCGCAATCGTGGATCACAGTTATAATTTTAACGTCATATCTCCGAATAACAATATTCGGAGTGAACGTAAGAACGTAAGTTTTCCTAAAATGATCTCTCGCTAACCAGCGGCGGCAGTAACACCGCCGACACGTAGTTGGAGACTTGTGCTATATTTCCCAAACTTTTTACGTTATGACCTCCTTCATAAACAGTTTCTCGTTTTATGCTAAAAGGAAAATTCAAGGAGGAAATTCAAAAGGCGCTGAAATAAATAGCGAGAGAATAAATATTTTCCTACGAGTAGAGCGGACGGGATGTGCATGTGCATCGCACATATTTATATGCATGTGTGCCACTTTGCGACCTCTGATATATTATTAGTAGTTTTATAGATAAAAAACATAGATGTTCTCCTTACTTCGATTTTATTAAACAGAATACAAGACACTAAGCTACAAATATTCAAAAGGGTGCACAAAGATATCCCTTGGGAGAAAAGACTCCTTTTTTGTTGCTTCCGCATACGCCTTTAGCCTAAATACTGCTTTTGTTCTTTAGTTTCGATGGCTGACTGCAGGCTGACTGGTAGAAATCGTCGTATTGCGATAGGACCGTCAGTTGTTTTATATACATAAAATAACATTATACTTCACTGGTTCTTCCGAAACATCATTACTATTCTTCAACCAAACCAAGAAAATGCCTTGTACCTGTCCTGAGTTTATAATTAATCGGGGCAATATAGAGTCTACCTACACGTCGAATAATATGAGTTATTTGATAACAATTTAGTAATATTGTTTTCAGTGTCCGCCTATATGAATAAATGTATTATTACAAAGTGTAAGTCGGAGACGCATGACTAAACCTCGACCTATCAAGTTAGTAACAAGTAACTTCGCGAACTTCATGTCACGTAGCAAGTTGCGATCTTCTGATTTTCTATCGCGCCGCCGATATCAGTGTAAGTGTGCTAAGCTTTTTAGGCTTATTGTTCGGTGTTTGTGAAGTTTGACCGAGTTTATGCGCGACGGCAACGTGGCCCAAATTGAAAAAACAAATTCATTAAATTAAGATGAAAAGTTGTAAATAAATTGATCGACTTTTAAAAAGTGGTGTCATTACACATCTACAACACCGACATTATACAAACAGCTTCACCAGGTTATACCAGTCCTAATGTTATTAAACAATTGGATAAATTATATTCTAGCGCCCCCCAAATTATCTAAACTTGCTGAGTATGTCATATCCCCACTATCCTTTTTACCTCCCCTTAGTAGATTCTCAGCATCACGTAGGGACCTTGGTTGTTATTAACGTTTAGCTTAAAAAACACAGTACCATCCATTTGTCTTTTAAGGTAATGTCCCTGATGAACAACGGATGAGATTACAACGTCTTATACATATATGCAAATTTATAAATTTATCCGAATTTTCTTGTGTATTCTATACTTTGCTTCTGACAACCCTAAAGAACCGCAGGGCCCAGTATGCGAGGTCAAACCGCTCAGTATCCAGCGGGTCACTACTCGCTAAGCAGTCATTACGTATGAGAACGCGACCGACTTTAATTGGCTGCGTGGAACGCGACTTTAATATTATTCACCTGAACTCGTTACCCGCCATGACATCGGAACATGCGCCGACTCATTGTTGGTAATATTGCCAATTACCTAGTGTGATTTTATTGCGGCCCGTCACGACTTCCTCTGTCTTTGTGTAAATTATACACCGAAGAGTGGTTATTATTTCTACTGTTGGTTTCTTGATAAATTTTTACGTTGTATTACAAATGAATTGGTCATAATTTATTACTGATACAATAATGATTGGTAGTAATGAAGATCGAAACCTAACATTTTAAAAATTAAGTGTACCGTATGAGGCATACTAAAAGTCTGAACTACGTCCACTTTAGTACGTTCCGCTAGTCTCCAATAGGTTCCCAAAGGACAATACGAGCAGTGAGTGTCCACGGCCAGACAATACGGCCAGCGGTCGCTGACGGTCGGCCGCCGCCGCCGTCATAACGAGCCCATTGTTCGCTAACCACCACCTGAGCGGCTGCGGCGACCGACCGCTGAGGTCACTGATGGAACCCTTTGTTCTACTCGCATCATTCGCAACCGATATTGACGATAGATTCCCCTTTGTTTCTCTCGAATAGAGAGATCTACAGGATGTATTTTATTGAACGGCCTTATCTTAAACTTCTACCTGTATCCTATGTCGCAGTGTCAATGTGTGGTATGGACAACACGAATAACATTATTATTAACCAAAATATTGTTTTGTCAATTTATTCGAACCCGGGACATCTCAATTTGCAGGCACTTTATTAGCGAAGTAGAAAACGCTTTAGCTTATGTACTTTGACGGCTATCTTCGTGAGATAGTGACAAGAAGGCATAAGTTTAAGCGCCTATTCAATACAAGCAATGGTGGCCGCTGATGTCTCCACTGACTTGCGGAAATGTAGCAAGACTTGTCTGTGCCATATAGTCTATTCCATGACATGCCCTGCATATTTTTGGAAACTATTCGAACAAAAGCATAGTTTAGTCTACTACGCTTTGAGTGTTATAAGGAGTTTAAATGAATTAAGTGTAAGCAGCGCAACGCAGCGAAGCTCTGAGCTATAATCGGGCGGAGTGGCAGAATGTCGGGCGGCATCGCGGCAGTGTCGGCACTCGGCACTCGGCAAGCCACCCCTCTTTGTTAGGCGCCGTCTTACGCCGTAATCCCGTCGGGTGTTTTAGTGTGATTAAACATTTGAATTTACGAAGTCTAGCGCTGTGCACGGATACAGTATACGAAAGCCGAAACGAAAATTTGCCTAGAAATTCGTAAAGCGAGTCAAATTGTACGTCCTGGTGGAGTATTTGTGAATTGCAAATACTTATATGCCGAGATATATTCGAGCAATGAACCCTGCGACTTCATCGAGCACTGAAATTCTAGTGTATCTAATTAAAAACCTACATAAATATTATGTCTAATCATCAGATTAGTCTTAATGATGGTAGTACGACAATATTAAAAGACGGGATTTGCGTCTTCAACATCAAAACACATCCTCTGCTATAAACTAATCATACCTACCTTAACTTACGAGTACATATATAAATCAAACAATAATGTTGAAATTCAGATCAAAAAAAATTGTCGAATACTAAAATGTACGGTCCACAACAACCCTTGTTCGCGGCCGATCTGTATGAATATCTTATGGAACAATGATTTATGTACGCTGTCGACATTTACTCGGGAATGATTTAATCCGCTGTTTACAATTGATGGACAGTAGTGGCTAGTTTGAATTCCAGCGCTAAGCCCGATCACTTAGGCTAATTAAGTTTATTTAAAATTTTATACTAATTAAAAATTGTGGTGTTTAAACTTTCCCACATTGGTACCAGGCGTAACTTATTACTCCATTAGATAAAGAATGGGATTATAATAAGCGATCCAACTCTCAAGTCTCTCTTGAACTGAACCATTCTTTGAAAGAGAAGCATACGAGGATAGTACCGGAAGACATCTCGATGCTCTGTCTTCTACGACCATAACGAACTATGTGTCAGCAATGGAGCAACAACGCGACGACGTTATAAATCTTTGAAATACTCGCTTCCATTTATGAGAGGTGTTGCAAATCTCGAGAAATGTGGCAGAGCGATCTGTGCCATCTGTTGCGGGCGGGTCGCGCCGCGCTGTTCTCTATTCTCTGGTGAGAATGACGTCGCGACGCAGACACCGCGCGCGCTCTTCACGCGGAGACGGCGCTGCATGACAGAATGCGTCTTGTTTGTCATTCCAACGTCCTCGGAAACATTAAAGGTAACACTCTGCAGGTGTGGAACTTTAAATGGGAGATTGAGGATTGTTCTAGTTTCAAAGCCAACATAGTGTTTCATTTCCTCTTAACTTTAATTGAAATGTATGCCGCTAAATTATTACTAACTTATTCTAGATCTTTGCTTCTATTGTATGATAAGTACCCGGCAGCACGCGCGTTACCGATGCATCTTGATTATTAGTTGTTTACGTATCTATTCGGCGTTAAAATATGTACGTTGTACGTACATAAATCGTGAACTATCCGTGTACTGTTTACTGTAGCTCTCGCGAGCTTAACTCCCTTGTTTGTTAATGAACAAAACATTTACACACAGTTATCTACACAACCAAACAACATAATTAGACGAGCTGTCAGTGTCGGTTTAAAGTTAGCTAATAATAAAATAGTTTTATTATGTTATAAATAGTTATGTTATAAATAGTAATAATGTTTTTAGTAGAAATAACCGTATAATAAATATCCACAACGCCTAAAAGGATGTAGGACATCTGTTGCAAAAAATGACAAAGCTTGTTTAGACAGGTAAACGAAATAAAAACTGAGAAACAGACTAACGACGCAGCCATGATCTTGCAGCTTCCATTTCACACATAACTCCGTTTTACGACAGAACGGTGCAGCGCCGAGAGGAAAATGTTCGCAATATTCATACTCGGTAACTGCGAAACGCCTGTGATGGAATATACGGATGCCCCCAAATATCCATCCAATCCCAGAATCCCGTCTATCCAGCGTTGACAAATCCCGCGTGTAATCTTTGAGAATTATTAAAAAGGCCCATTCATGGCTGCAGGCGCAAATGGAGGCGAAAAATGTCGGAGTCGCGCGGGACAACGAAATTCATTTACTCGGCGAAAATTTATTAAATATGGACGCTGTAATAACATGCCGATAATGGATTGCCAGAGTGTGAGACCGACGACGAGAGCAACCCTCTCGCGTTTATTGAAATATCAAGCTATTTCGCTGCGTGCCAATGTAATCCCAAATATAGATATTAATAGCTTTTTTATTGATATGGGAATAGCGTAGAAATTTGCTCGCAAACACCTGGCGAACGCGCGAACCGTTTACATTATAGCTAATGTCTGCACTACGGTATAATATGAACCAGTACCACATTAGGTAACTCCCGAAACATTCCCTTCTCTCACATAAAATCTTAGGGGTAGGTAGTAACTGATAAGTGCTACTCAAGCTGTACCTACTTTGGTCAGAGGTTATAAAGCCATACTTCTACTGCCAAGAAATCAACTACCCTAATTTAACTTGTCGATTATATAAGACCGGAGATATTAATATTAACAGAAAACTTATAAAATTAATCGTAACTTACACAAATGTGTTTCACGTTTCCTGGCACACACGCAGCTCCGGCACTCGTTATGAAATTTCGCCAACGCGTAAATTATTCGAAATTAAAAAGGACGAATATCGAGAGGCTGTAAATTGCGCTCGGCCGCCGAATAAATTAAGGTTTTACCGGATATTGAGGCGTCGCGTGACTTCCGCTTCGAAAGCCTGCCACTTCCGCAAGATGGCGACGCCAGCGCTGGAGGGGAGCCGGGATTTGTTCCGGGATGCTGCCTCGCTGTACCAATTTGTGACTATTGTTTGGGTAATACGTGTGTCAAGAATAATGACGGTTGAGTACCTAAGCTTGAAACATACATGTTGTGTTCATAGTGTTAAGAGGATTGCTGTATACAAGAACAGACTTACAAAGAGACTTAAATGGTTCAGAATTGTGTCCAGAGGGAATGCGGTGAGAAATTTGTTATACGAGATACATAAATATTATTTCATGCAACTCTTTTATTCTAAAAAACTCGAGGTATTCCATTTTCGATGTAGAGCTGGCTATGTTAAACTCCTTCAGTCATTTTCGCGAGCAGCGAAGGTTCTGCAAACTCCTTAGATAAAAAATATTGTAAATGAGATAATTCGAGGTTCTTTTGTTCGTGTTATTTGCACAATTTCCGTGTACATTATTCCGTAACGAAACGAGGCGGCGCGCGCTGTGGCCCCGGAACAAATCATTTGACCGGCGACGCTCTCCGGCTACGATAAGGGCTTTCGTCGACCACTGTCACTTTTTGAAGCTTCACCGACCACGTCCTCTAACTGTTACGTATCGCTTATAACTAGAACACCCGCTATAAGAAATCTTTCAATCTAACGAGACATTAATTGCCATAGGGGTTGAAATTCATAAATTAGTAACTAAATAATTCTACTTTCATAAATAATCTTATTATACTTGTTAAAGTTTTGACTAAGATACGTTAAGTGGACTGTTAGTAAATTAAATAATTTGACTTCGACTTAATATTGTTAACTATTTCAATCACAGCAAGTCGGTAGAGTGTGCGGCCACCCTGCGCGCCGCCGGGCCGGCAGCAGAGCCCCGAGTGTTTGCTCTTCATATCTGGAATCTTTGCTCGATCCCTTCAGACGCCAGGCCGTCTGCTCACTCGCCTGCTAAATTTGTTTACACAATTCTCGCGCTTCTGTCAACACGACACGGTCCATTTCGGCTTGTTAAACTCATTTAACCTTTTCCCGGATTCTCCTTGACAAGATTTTTATTTCCCGTTTGAATTTAAAAGGATTTTAAAATTGTCGTGTTAGAAGTTTTATCGGAATTCGATATGAGACCGTAATATTATATGAACTATGAATAGACCACAACGCCAGCAACATCGGGAGGTAAATCTATGTTTATTAAAGTCTAGGTTTTCTATATTGATTTTGTAAGCGTGACCAATTCATTGAGCCGACAATGGCCGCGCGACGTCATATTTGTTTTACAAAATGTATGACGGTGTTTCCATTCGGCAGCTGATTGAAACTGTCAGTTGAGCTGACAACCAATATCGAGGCCGATCGCGATGTGCTCGCCTTTTACCTTGACATGGACGTAATGAGAAGTGTAACGATGTACGATGCAACAATGCTTCGCTTCGGTAAAACTTTGACCCCTTATCGCCCCTCTCACTTATCGTACTAAAACAAAACTGTTTTTGAAATATAAAGGATATCGAGTTTCCATTATTCATTTTAACTTTGGTACAATTTCGGGAACTAAATATTATATTTTCCTGAAATAAATGTATTCTAGAACGAATAGAAAGACAATGAAATAGAGAATAATGAAAAAATATAATGTCTCTATCTATATCGAAAACAAAGCCTATTTCAAAAACATATTCAATGTATAGCATCGACTATTACAGTTTTATTGTAGAGAGTACTACACTAAAGATAGTGTGTCCATAAGGTTTAGGTAATTACATATTTACATGTTTAAAATTTGAATATTATGTACTAGATATTTGTCTCTTCAAATTAAAACCTGCTTCTGTCACTTTATATTCAGTGCAAATCTTGATCCAGTGACCGATCGCTTAAAAACTATTAAATTATTTCGTTTTCACCCACAAAGGATCGATGATTTAGTTATTATGAAACTTCATAAATCCATTAAATAAATGACTGAATAATATTTCGCCCAAGGAGTCCTGAATTGAAATAGAATGTTTAGGCAACCTAGGATATTGTACGTGTGGCCACTGTACTACAATTTCTCATCAATTTATTATCTAGTGAAAGACAAAATAGTCATTAAGTTTGTCATTAACATTACTGGGTTAATGTGAAATGTGAAGAGCCAGCCGGTCGAACACTAGTAGGACTGCTCTAGGTAAGTCATGATTATCATGATCATTATTTTATGTTTCAAGAAAGAGATCGATACATTATACATATAATTATGTATAAGAGATCGACAAACGCAATAGGAGAACATGTTATTACAAATAAATTATTATGAGTCCTATCTCTATCAAATAAATTATTCAATTCTTCACATGACAACGCTTTGTGTATACTCGTCTACTTCACCTTAAATGATTGCAACAAATACACTCTCGGAAGCATTTTTGCGCTTTCTGAGCAGTGACAACCAATAGGCCAATATATTTCACGAATTGTGACTGACTATGGGAGAAGTGTAGTTCTCGATACCAAGCTCAATATTAAATTCTATCTGTAATGGTAAGTCTCATTTACGTATGTCGAAACGAATTAGGTGCTTTAAGTCTACTTCCCCTCATTTAAAAGGCAAGGTGCTCGCTCTATTGAAGGGAAACTTATTTCAGCAGCACAGTGATAATGGATGCCGTCAATACTCTGCAGCAGGTGTTGAGCGTGCAGCACGCGATGGAGGTGGTGGTCGCGCTCGCACTCACGGCATACTTGTTCCCGAGGCAAGCCGCGGTACATGGTATGTATGTATTGCCGTATCGATACATTAGATTGTATACAGTCCGCGTCGGCCACTGCACTCGTCCAGTAGATACAGTTGTTGATCGTTCTATTTAAACTGACAACAATAGTCAATGGCACAGAACCCTGCACCTTCATATTCTCATAAATCGAATTTCCTTTTAATATAGGGTGGAATTAATTAACTTGTTATTTGACGTAGTGTCATTAATTATTTACACGCTAAAATGTTATTTTGTTTCAGATGATCAGGAATTTGATTTCATAGTGGTGGGCGCGGGCTCGGCCGGCACCGTGGTGGCGTACCGGCTCGCTGAGTGCAACTATAAGGTTCTGCTGGTGGAGGCGGGGGGAGACCCACCGGTGCCCTCCCTGGTTTGTGTAGCGCCTCCCTTCATTTATTATTGGAAGCAGTACCGTTAATTAATAAAATATATTGCTTTTATTTCAGGTACCCGGCTTGTTCCCATACCTATCACATACTACGCTGGACTGGAATTACACTAACGTAAAAGTTAAAGACAGATTTCAATGTATGCGAGCACAAACAGTTAACCTCACCATCGGACACGTCCTCGGCGGGGGAAGCAGTCTCAACTATCAACTTTATGTACGCGGATGTCCTGGAGACTTCTCCTACTGGGCAGCAGCGGCCAACGACAGCTCCTGGGGATATGAAGGCTTGCTGCCATACTTCATTAAAAGCGAGCGACTCGAGGACACGGAGATATTGAGTTCTCGTTACCGTCGGTATCACGGTACACGGGGTTTCTTAAAAGTAACGAGGGACACCGACCCAAGAATTGGACTGTATTTGGAAGCATTCAGACAACTTGGCAATCCTATACTATTAGATATAAACGCTGATAGTAGCCTGGGATATACTCGCCAAATGTTTACAATAGCCGAAGGCGTGCGCCAGTCGACTGCTTACACGATTCTCTCTCAACGTAAGAACGCAAACTTAAAAGTATTAAGACAAACATTTGTAACTCGTATATTATTCGATGAAACTAATAACGCAATTGGCGTGAGAGCGATAACTGATGGTAATGAAGAAATAACGTTACGAGCTAAAAATGAAGTAATAATATCGGCAGGGGCATTAAATACTCCGCGATTGTTAATGTCGTCCGGGATCGGACCCGAAGACCATTTGAAATCTCTGAATATTCCGGTGAGGAAAGATTTGCCTATCGGTCAAAATTTACACGATCACGTTCCAGTTCTCTTCTCATTAAAAATGGAGGAGTCAAATGAACCGCCTCCACCGATAAATGCTCAGATATTTCCTTATCCCGTTTTCACTGGATACGTAGCTCTGAACAAATCACAAGAGTGCCCCACATACCAAGCAATAAATATTTTAAAACCTGCTGGGTCCAGAAGTCCAATGCAGCTATGTGTCTTTAACTACGGATTTAAATTTGATATTTGCCAAAATTTATATGAGGGTGGTAGGAATAGAAATACTTTGTATGTGATGTTAAGCCTTCTTCATCCTAAATCTCGAGGACGAGTGCTGTTGCGCAGTTCAGACCCACGTGATCCTCCACTCATCAACGTCGGGTATCTGGAGAGGAGCGAAGACTTAGAGACACTGGTGGATTCCGTTATGGACTATTTGCGTGTCTTGAATACTTCCTACTTCAGGAGCGTAAAGTCAGAAATAATGGATTTGAAATTGCAAATGTGTCAGGGCCTGGAACCATTCAGTCGGAGCTGGTGGCGTTGTTACGTGCGCTGTATGATATTTACAGCTTACCACTACAGTGGGACTTGTGCAATGGGCTCCGTGGTGGACAATAAGCTGCGAGTATTCGGGATCGGGAGGTTGCGAGTGATCGACGCCAGCGTGATGCCGGTAGTGGTCGGCGCTAACACCAACGCCGCTACTTTGGCCATCGGCGAGAAGGGAGCTGATATCATCATAAATGAATTCTCCTACTCTGTTCATTAATTGCCTACTATTAGATGGATAATATTCGTCTTTTCAAATTGAAAGCTATTTTTTCCTCCTTTTAACCTTCGCGTCAGTCTTAAATTATTTTATTACAACTATACATATAAAGGATCAATGATTTGAAGTTTAAGATATACAAAACCTTATAATGCCTTTTTAAATTCCTCCAGATAAATTCTGTTATTTTAACTATTTTTATAGAACAGTTTGTCATTGAAGTGTTAAATAGAAATAAATAATAAGGTATGGCCACACTACTAATATCAATTACTTGCTAGTGAAAGATAAAATACTCATTAAGTCCGTCATTACGGATAGTGTTAATATAAACCTCGCTAGCTGGCGCGCACGGCCGTCATCGGACGGGCGGCGAACACTACTACTGCTGAAGGTAAGTCATCTCTTAACATGATATTTAAACCAAGCTGTTAAACTAGGAGATCGGTGTTTGTATACACTAACATAGCCACATTACTGCTATATTTTTTAACTTTTCAACTCCATTAAGTAATATTTTCAACGAATTTGTAACACTCAAATTCATTTCGATTAGTGTTTGTGTAACTAATGTAACTTTAATTTTATGATTTAAGTATCATGAATCTTTACTAAGTTAGTGAAAAGGAGTCTCAGAGTCGAGTAAATGATTCTGTTTGGGCAGCAGCCTGGCTTCGAAAACTGTTTCGATTGTTTTATAAAGGCAAACGTTGAAAAAATCTTTGGCACCGTTATTAAATTTTGACCTGACATCACTACGTGTATGATGTCATCACACGGAAATCATACTTATTAGTACAAAGTGAAATAGGTAGCGCATTACCCACAGTATATTCCTCGTCCAAAAAGGCAACTCTTGGCAACTAGTGGCCCGCACACAACAGAACTACAGAGAACACTTCAACGTTCAGATCGAAACGAGGAAGTAACAGAACAGTCAATAAACTGGAAATCTATTTATTTTCTGTTTCTCTTTACTCCGCTACTTGCCGGAATTACAGTTGATTTAATTCGCGAGTGGGTTGGGAGCCGCGGCTTGCTCGCTGTACATTTAGTTTGGTGAAAAGTTTGTGAACTGGATCCGGAAATCCCGCGGGTACAAAACAAACTAAGTTGCCGCCGCGCCGGGGAGGAGGATCATGTTCCATAGCGTTGAGTGCTCTCGATCTGATAGCTTTAACGCCAGGAACAATCATCTACCAACTGTTATAATGAGACCAACATCGAGAACCGCACATTATCTGACCAAGAACGTATCCATTATTCTTAATAACTTAACATCCGTTACGTAATTTATATCAGCCCCAGCCATGAATCAGTACCCATCATTTCATGTGTACAATTATAATATATAATTAACTAAACTAGACTAGGTACCTACTTGCAAAAGGTAGTAGATGTCTATGAACCTACGAAAAAACTCTTAATCTTACTCCGTGTTCATCCTCACTGAATGAAGGTTGAGTGCGAACGAAAATTCGGCAGATAGCAACAGTTATTTACTAAAGTCATAGGCCGGCAAGGTCAGCGAGCTCCTTAAGCGGAAATGGACGGCTCCTTGCGTTAACGTCGGGAAAGTGTAATTACTCGTTAAAGATACTGCCCCGCCCGCATCCCTCGTGTGGGAAAAATAAGTGTTATTGTGTTGTTAAAATACTGGAGACTCTGTACAGTTAAATAGTACCGGCCTGGAATTTAGGAACAGTTCCAAATATTACGTCTTATGGAAGAATTGTGTTTTAAAGCATCAAAATAATATGTAGTATAGGGAGGGTGAAGACAGAGAACTCTACATATATGTATATTATAGCAAGCAGATGAACTACACTGTAAGGCAAAATCTCTAACATATTGCCAAATATATTGCTTTTGGAACTGATTTACCGCATCGAGAATACGATTACGAAAAAAGAAAAACTGCATAAAGAAACTTGTAAACGCCAAAGGCCAACTGATTAGAAGACATCGATAAATAATTAACTGTTTAACATATATATTAGTTTTACATAGTTTAGAAGTAAACCATCATTTAAATGTAAGTATAATACTTGTACTTTTAACTAATAAATATGCAAAGTAATTTAGCCAAACCAAAACGATAATAACATGTATTTGTCGTCGAGATCCCGAATTTCGCATGTGGATTTGATGAACGGCTACCGAAGGTATTATAGTGAGTGAAGATCACACATAAATATCTCGTATCCGTTACAGTAGGATAGCTTAGCAGAATATCCCCCTCGTAAAAATGACACTACCTACCTAAACAGCCCTTTGATTCACTGTGAATCAATTAGCTAAAAGACAAATGAATGCCAATGTTATGAGTACAAGCATAAACTGTTGTTACAATCCACAAAGCACATTGGAAACCATGATTACAAATGGCCGCAATGAACAGCTCGCAATGTCAAGAACAACATCGGCCGACCCAAGTTAAATGGATCGAAATGAGTTACGCGGGCCGCGGGTCTCCCTGCTACAGCTTTTTGTGGGCCACAATATTGCACACTGTTCGACATTATATCTTCCGATTTCCTGTTGAAATTCTGCTACAAGTTCATCCAACCCTACTAATATTGCAATGTTTTTTGTGCTATTGGCTAATCCTAAAGAGTATATGACTACGACTATTTTTTTCCGCGTTCGCTTTTATAATAACAGCACAAACTTTCGACTTAATAGCAACTAATTTACTGTTAACGACCGTAGCACTGCATAAAGGGATGTAAATGGCGGCGCTCCTCCG
>LGAG01002009.1:117044-128635 GCA_001278395.1 Lerema accius
CCTGTCGGCGAGCCTGGGGGCGCGGGCCGGGGGCGCGGGCCGGGGGCGCGGGCCACTAATAGTGTTTGTACATAACGGGTGATAGAAGGGTCGAAGGACGAAGTAATTGGAGGAACTATATTCACATTATAACACACGATTACTCGTGCGTAACACCTGTTTACATTTGCGATCACATGCGGTCTAGCTCTTTAGAGTAACTGTAGTTAATTACATAAGTAAGGTAGTAAGTACCTACTTTTAAATAAAACAAAAACAGTCATACATACTACCCTTACAATAAAGTCAATTTTATCGTAAAAGGTAACGTTTCAGTCCATACGCGGCTGGGTTCGTTAATTTTAGTAAACACGACGCGCGTGTGATTCATGTTCCTACTCGTGGAGCTACTGGCTCCGCGTACGTCACATCGTCGACTGTGAACGAATCTAAACAGAAAACGAGTAAACTATTAGTTATCTTTTAGGCCGTAGATAAAATCCTTCAAGCAGTCGCATGCTATTGAATTAGGCGACTTCTTGAAGATGCCGGCGGTGAAAGCTTGCAGTTTAGCCGTCTGTCTAAAGCTAGACTTACGCTACGTCTCCATTCTGCGCCGTTAGATGTTTCAATAGTATCACCTTGACATAAAATATGAAGGTGATATCGAATATTGATTTAGTAATGGAAGGTATTATTTTAATTGGTTCGAACTTGAGTATTTAGATGTGTGATTATTTTCATATATTGCGGGCTACATTAGCTCGTTTCCGTCCATAAATCGGATGCTAGGAAAAGGAAGGAAATGGTCTATACAGTATGTACATATACACTACATTTTTCAAAGTAAATTGCGTATTTATCCGAAGGTACTTCAAGAAATCAATGGATAGAAGTCATAGCATGGTGACATTTCCCAAACATTGTCAAAGATGTATCACGTCTGCCAACTCCAGAAGATGGTGACAAGGATCACAAGGATCACTTTGGTAAAAGGATGTTCGTGTTCTGAGAGCGAGTCGCGGCAGGCCATCGATCTTGTCGGCCGCTACAGACGGCAGACGCAGTTTTGACAAGCGACAACAATTTCTCACCACTCCCGATAATCTCATACTCATCAATTCTCATTAAGGGCGCGCTAAGCCATTGTAACAATAAACCTTAAGCATCTACTGCTGCTCGTAAAAAAGCAACGTGCGTTTCTTACATTGTAGAAATATTAGCGAAAGACAAGAAAATATTTGGGAAGAAATAATTATTACATTGGCCGTACTATTTCACAAAAATATAACGATAAACTCTATGCCGCTATGGTTAGCACGCTAAATTGACGTTCAATGGGTCCTAGGTTCTATTCCCAGGAGGCAGAAATTCAGTTGATAAATATAAATTTCTGTTCTCGTCTGGAAGTGTTAGTACTTTCTCCTGAGGTTTTAAGGTTTTACCAAAATGTTTGTATGCTATCCATATTCTAATTAGTAATTGTACGTGTATGTGACATGGCATATTATGTCAGCATAAAGTTATTCTTCTTTAGTTGAACCAGTGGTTTAGAGCGAGCATGAAAAGGTTAGGGAATTCAGTGCGTCGCTGTGGATCTTCCTGAATGCTATATTTCACGGAGCCGGGCCATCCGTCTTTAGCAACTTGCTTCCCTACTGTTTCGTGTCTCACAAACAATCTAACTTTTAAATGCATCCATATAAATCGAATTGCTTGGCGAACATCGTTGGCAGTCAAGTGGAACGGAAACTCCATTTCGAATAAACTTAGATCTAGTTTAGAACTAGGAATGTTTTGATCCTCATTTCCAGGCGCGTTTGCATTTCTGTCTCGTGATGAAATATACTTCTAGAAACATTGCGTCATAGACCCGACCTTCATTATTTTATACTCGTATAAAAATATGGTGCAGCACATCGTAGTAATGTGATACATTTATAAAACCCGCATTAAATAGTGCCCTCACACAATCCCAAGACGACCTAAACTGAAACGTCTAGTAAGCATATACGTCCTTTATCGCTTGACTTTGATGTAAGTATATCACTTGTTACGATCCCGGGCCCGCGTCGTTGGCGGCGGCACGCTCCCAGATTATAAGTCATCCACTCCCACACTCGCACACGCCGGCTCTCCGCACCGGATCACTTAAATTTGCATAAACTATTTTACGGTCACCCGACCCTGTTGTTGCAAAGCTGCTATTTATAAACTCTTTGTTGGCGAACAAGCAAATTATGACCGAATCAATCTATGTTATTTCTTATTTTTAGGGTTCCGTACCAACAAAAGTACCGTAAAAAGGAACCCTATTACTAAGCCTCCACTGTCTGTTTGTCTGTCTGTCACCAGGCTGTATCTCAGAAACCGTGACAGGTAGAAAGCTAGAGTTTGCTGTACTCATTTATAATTAAAATTGCATGCCACTAGATTTAAGAGTTGTAGGTATGTTTTATGTTTGCCTTCATGCATTTTTGTTAATGAGACTAATAAATAAATAGATTTAATTCATCTTTCATTCAAACTAAACTAGTGTTCGAAAGAGACGCCTATACCAAGTAGAAAATTATGTATCGGCTCTATCATTCATCTAATAAAGTAATACGGTTGTCACGTGACAGTCACAATCATTATGATACAATAATGAATTCTAAAGCGACTACTTATTATGACTGTTCCGGACATTTTCCGAAATTCGCCAGTGTTCGGCATTAAACGCCCGCGCCCGAGTAAATGCGGTATTCAAGAGAGCCGTCGCCGCCGTCACGCCGTCACGCACGTCACGTCACGGCTGTCACGCACGTCACGCAACAGTTTCGTGGTCGGGAAACGGCACTTTGAAAAGTTTGAATTTAATACCAGTTTTTACATATGCGGTGCTGAGTTGGAGAAATAAACATTTAGTTGGAAAACTGAATATTTGCGTAAATAGTTATAAACAAACATTCCTGCAAGTGGATTGTTTTTATAAGGGATTTCTTCATAATTGTATTATTGTCAAAGTAGATTATCGAAGTTAAAAATGTGCAGGTTGCACTAAATATAGGAAAAGGGAAATACTGGTTGCAGTCACATTAATAAGCAAGGAGCTATAAGTATATCCTGTGGATTGCTACAAACTAAGTCGAAGAGCCGACAGCGCCACGACGCGACGCCGCCGTCAACATTTCGACAAATGACCGGCATCGGCTGCCACTGCGACCCACTCCGCTGCTCCAGCTGAATATTTTCGCGGACACTAAATAAACTACATCGACCAAGTCACACTTTAACAACAAACGTAAATGAAAAAAATATGTAAATCAAATAATGCTAATAATGATTAATTTGAATGTACTTATTCCGGTTCAAAATATGCATACAACCACAGGGTTGTATCTATCACAGGATAGATATACGGACCGACGGACGAAGGGACGATGAACTCTCATTAATAGGGTCTCGTTAACACCCTTTGGGACGTTACCCTGAAAAACCTTCACTAATCAAATTGCTATCAACACTTCCTCATTACAAAACGGTGCCTGCGCTATAATTACGTCAAGCTAATTACGGCACGGCTAGCAAATGAGGGAATTATAAGCTTCGAGTCTGGTAGCTGGAGCTCGTCCACTCCTAGCCGGAGATAAAGCGCTGGTTTCAAGTGCAGGAAACGTAAGACGGAGTGGCTAATTGGTACTTTTATCTGGGAGTATTGGCACCGGAACAAACTTCGACGTAAAGTGCAATTAAAGCACCAGGTCACTGTCTCCTGCCATGTTTCAAGCGTTCTCTAGATTTACAACTAACGAGAAACAACTTGCCTTTTGTATTGTTGCTTCTGTAAACCGATACTAGATTTTCCAGTACTAGTAATTTGATCCCGATACTAGCGAGAGAATACAATATTTTACTCCTGTGATTAGCGATTAGGAGAGTGCTAACACACACAATCTATAAAAGATCTCCTCCGATCAGCTCGATCGTTACAAGAAAATTAGGTACTAGGTACTAATTACAGCTTACTTATCATTTTTATAGACGACAATATATTCTGCGAATCAATTTAGTGAAAATTCAAGTTCTCTCTTTTCAAGCCGAACCGTAACTCAATTTAATAAAGTACCGAGAGCTACAAAACTAATTAGTGGCTTTGTTTTAATCAGTTTAATCGAAGCGGAATTGTCGCCGCGAGCTATCATCGCTCACTCGTCGCCGAGACAGATCAGTCGTTGTGCGAGTTGTGAACTAACTGTTTACGTGTTTTATTTGCTGGTGTCGAGTGAGCCATTAGTCTGGTGATGCGGGTGTGGTGTCCCCGGTGGCCCCGGTCTCCCCGGCGGCGGCGCTGGGATTGGATAAAAGTTGTCGACGAACGACGAAGTTGTGTCGTTATTCGCGCCGCGTCGCGAGCGCCCCCGACCAGCTCGGCACTCGGCTTGCAGACCACACTTCTATGTAATTACTATCGGACACCTGCGCCGCTGTCCAGCTACTTCAATAAGGCTAGTGTTTTGATTCATTAGCAAACCTCGTGATTCTTGTTAATTTTCCAATGCAGTGAATTTTAATACTAACATCGATCTCATTTCGTCAGGGGCAAATATCTATATTTTTCAACTGAAAACAGTATCCATTATTTTGGGAACCGTAGTTTTTATGCCAAAAAATTATTAAATAATTTTTTGTACTGTTTTCTTTCACCAACAAAGGATAACGGCATTCAGTAATAGAGGAGCGTATATACCTCACTTAAACCTATAATATTTCCCAAGCAGGTCGATCAGCAGAATTTAACTGGGTCGACTTATAAGCAATATTTAAAAAGGAGGGACAGTAATAAATCTGCGGCAGGTGTCGAGAGCGGTGCCTCGGAAGGTGCGAATTGCATTACCGTGGTGACGGCGCGGCGCGGGACTAAGACGGATGGTGTCCGTCCCTAGTTTCGTGGCTTGTGTCCTGTGTCCCGCAGTACGTTACTCAAAGACGAGACAAATTATATTATAGTGTTGGTATTTTACCTTTCCCAAAACATACAGTTTTAACGCACGTTTTAAACCATTAGGACGTCACGTGACATTAATAATATTGAGACATTAACTATTGTGGGCCGTTCATGGACAAGTCCAATTTATTAATAGCTCAATACTTTTTGTTTAACTGAGAAGACAAATGGTCGGCAGGTCGGCCCACGGGCTATCACGATTTACTGTAACTTAAGTACTGACTGGCTCAAGCAACTAGTTCAGTAGCACAATGGATTGTCGTACACACCGTAATGAATCAAAATTAATTTTGTTTCGTTTCCTTTTTGTATTCCATCTCCGTACACAAATATCATCGTTGGTTCATGAACCCCGGCAAAATAAAAGCCTGGAACATTCGTTACTGTAAATACACAGGAACATGTAGGTGACGATAGGAAGCGATCAATGAGGAGCAGCGCACCTGGCGGGCTGTCAGCGGCCAAGACTGATGGTCCCGCTGCACGCCGCCGCGGCGCCGCTGCGGTGACAGGGACCACAGTGACGCCACATTCCGCTCTCTGCCGGGATCGCAGAATACTAACTATCTTTCAAAGACTATTATAATTCAGTGTTAAGTTCAAAAACGATGTGACATTAAGATTCGCAAACATTTTTAACTTTTTGTGCTTGTGTAATGTTCACCTTTCAATTTTGTGAACCGCTATAAAAATTGGATCTCTCGGAACTAGAACAATAGAATAGCTACGGAGACATAATTATTATGTTCCGAGTAAAAATACTATTGAGAATTATATTTAATGCTTATATAAATCGTAATGAGTTTTTAGTTTTTGTCTGTTTGAGTGATGTGCGTTTGTTTTCTCTAACTAACTCTCTGCTTAGTTGTAGTGAATTTAAAGTAACATTTAAATAATATTGTTTTCAATTTGCTTAAGATTTCTGGGCAAAATTTACACTATGAAACAAAGAAATCTTAGGTTCCAGTATCTAATACTAATAAATAACTAAATGAATATTATCAACAATATAATCCGTAATAAATCAGTTCTCCGACGAACCTCAGCCATTATTAAATTGGTAACGTAATCAAGTTGTTTGCAGCTGAAGGGTCCGGAATCCATATTTATTTGATCAAAATGGCTAATTTATTTCAAAATTACGCAAAACTCATCCAAGGGGTCCTTTGATCCCGTGTAATATTATTACGGGCTATGGATATTACCGGCCGCTCGACGACTCGGTTGAGGCGCACGAAGAAATAAGACGTCGTTTGATACTCGAAGCGCCGCGTAGGGCTGCCTCGGCCGACGGTAATTTCCCGCGCTTAACGTGCCAACCCTGTCGTTGTGTCCCTACTATACGAGCGCCTCGTATATACGCGAGGAAAGAAACGCATAGACCGCACGCTCTTCTATTATAAAGTAAAATTTTAAAATAAAAAATGTATAGAACCATTTAAAATGATTTGGGATTGTTCTATGAACAACAGGATTTGAGGAAATAGTCCACCACAAGGCTCAAAAGCACGTAACCTTAAAAAAGTTTTCTTAAAATTTGCTTCTAAAGTTTTCTTTCACTCTAAAACGTAGTGCAAGGTTCACTTCACATTGACTCGCAAGCGTTAATCTAATACCTATATTTTTATATTTAACATTGAATTCACATAAAAGGATTCATGCTACTTAGCCATTTCAGCACATCACGTACACTAAGTACATTATTAAAAAGTTAAACTCTAAAAATACCTAGATAATAATGGTTTCTGTGCAGTTTCCTTTTTCGTTGGATAATAAGAGAGTAGCTATCCGTTCACCCTAAAGGATAAGGGTACATACACAATCAGCATTTTTGTAAGGGTTCATTCCGACGATCCGAAACGCGCAGATTATAGTTGGGTCGGTGATTCCTGTTTTGTTTGCGAAATACTTTCCTCAGTTATTCCGTCCGCGCCGGGCGCGGCGCCGCGGCGGCGATCGGTCGGAACATGGCGACGGAGTTGGGATCGCTCTCGTTACAGTTTTATAGTCACTTTAAATGTTTTACAATACTATTCTAAATGTAACAACAGATGACCAGTGACGGTTGTTACAAGTAATGTTTGATAGAAGTAAATAGATCGCTGGTAAATTTTTAAATTAATAAGACACTTACTGAGTTGCCACGCCGAAATGCAGAACACTGGGCTCAGGACAAAAACACTATTTTCTTCGTTTATTATAATCACACATGCACAGGACACACTTAAGTATATTTTGATATCACCAAAATGCACAAATTACACACATAATTCGGTTTTATTTTTTATTTTGATGCGGATCGCGGCGATTCGTCACGCACATCGAACGAGACGCGGGGTTCTAATTTCTACCGCTAGGTGGCGGCATCAGTTTGCTACTACAATTTTGGCGTAACGACGACGTTTTGGCGGCATTTTTAATCAATTTGTTACTTTTTTTTGACTGGGTGCAGACATGGTCAATATTCATAATTACTTATTGGTTTTATATTTTTTCCTACTTATTTTCCAACTTCTATCTTTATTTTTGTTGTTTTTTTATGCTGTAATTTTAACTTACAATTTTATATGTATAGGTAGTAGGTAAGTATTGTATATTTGTGAAGTAGCATCGAGAGCTACGACGACGTTATGTTAGTGATCGACCGAGCCGCCAGCCATCATTAAAAATCAGTGTAATCGCCGAATGCTGAACTCTTCGGAGAGGGATATTTATTTATTTATACTTTTACCAACCTATAATTTTTGTCTGATGCTTACTCATCGAATAAATTATCTTTCTTTCTTTTTGGTATATTTTTGTCCGAGTCCTTGTGGCGATAGTTCATAATAAAGTTTTTTATCGATAACGATCGACTAAACAACGTAAGCACACGTAAGCCTCTCTCCGATCGCGGCTGCAGTCAAATTTGCTCCGCCATCGATCACTGCCGAGCGCCGAGCGACACAGAGCGGCGCCGGGTCATATTTCACCACACCAATATCTCAAAGTGACTAAACGATTTCCTATTTAAATGTTTTCCGTCAAAAGTGTGAACTGGTACAAAGCGTGAGATACAAATGGGAAGTCGGACCGATTTCACATTTCTGTTGAATAACTTGAACGGTGGTTAGAAGGTTATCGATGTTCGTAACTCAGTGCACCCCACTACGGCCCAGTTAGGCCCACTGAAGACCACTGTAATTCACGATGAGTTACATAAACGCCTTGACAATTTCAGTCCCTACCTAGCTGAATAGAGCTGAAAAATAAATTTTATGTTATTAACATTTAATAAAAAAAAATGTAAAAGGTTTATCAGTTAAATAAGCGGATTAATTTATTTTACACATTTCTTGTAAATTAAATATAAAAAAGCTACGAAATTATAACAAGGTTAAAAATTATTATACGTTGTTGGATTTCTTTAAGTGTTAGTTTTGAATGGCTGCTGGTTGGTACGGACGATGTAGAAGTTTTAATGAAACACGACACACGTTTGCTCTGTTTGACAATTTATTTTGCACTGACTTTATTTGCTACACTACTCTAACGCATACATACTTGAATGAATCGGACATACGTAATAGGTATTGTTAGCTTCCATCCGTTAATATACTCTGTAAGACATTAATACAGTCGTTGTACTGACCATACATTTTTTCATTCGAGGATTCGCGCCAAAATTTGAGTTCGCGCGTTCACGCATATACTCGTAGATCTATACCTCGTTTTTTTCGTCGTGATTTAAAAGGTAAACAAACTTAAAGTGTCTTTTTATTGTAATTATCGATTTAAAAATACGACAGGCACAAATAAAAAAATTAAGAATAAACAATAATTTAATGTTAAAATAAATTTCTTTATACTTCTAAATATTTTTTTAAATTAATGAAATGAATAAAAGTAGTGCCAAGATTGTTTACTTTATAAATCACGACGAAAAAAACGAGGTACTTATATCTATCTGCATTGCATTGTTGACGGATATGAGAAACGTTTTCTCGACGCGGGTTTCCTCAAATATTTTGAGTGTATGTTGCTTGTTGATTGTATCTAAGTACCGCATGAATATCTTTTAAATATGATCAGTGTAGTAGTGGAGTGGAAATGTTAGTGTGAAAATATAATGTATTGTTAGATCTTATTTTTTCTTTATAAATTCTCCACCCCTGAACTGATGATTAACAGTACGCACACAAACGCGGTGTATTTATACTATGAGTGGAACCAGATAGGTACATTCCATGCTCT
The DNA here is from genome assembly GCA_001278395.1 of Lerema accius. Lineage (NCBI taxonomy): Eukaryota > Metazoa > Arthropoda > Insecta > Lepidoptera > Hesperiidae > Lerema > Lerema accius. The sequence continues at coordinate 126,244 of LGAG01002009.1, forward strand.
ATGAGTGGAACAACATTCAATCTGACACTACAATAATCTAGCTCCTCCTGCTCTGTGACACCTAGAAAATAAAAACAAATATTGAACAAGAAAAAATTAGATGCAGTTGGGAAAGATGCGTTGAATCTTCAATGCATACCGTGTGCAAAGGAATAGTCGCAACCGTTACAGTTTTACTGATTAATGAAAAAAGGCCGTATTACACGATTTTTTTTTTGCGGTTCTATCGTGATCGTATCGTCGCCGTCTCGTGCGGTGTCAGTGGGATGTGGCAGTGCGGCGCGGCGGCCACGGCACGGCGACGTCACGGCCTAACACCGGCTCGGGCCCCGCTCTATCTCACCGTTTTAAATGTTTACTAAATGCGCACTGGAACCCATTGCACCACTGTGGCTAGCAGGTAGCGATGCTGCCTGGAAATGGGTGTCTACTTTTATTTATTTAATTCGCCTACTATACCAACGAACATTGCAATAGTGTAGTAAGTACCTAACTATTCCCACATAGTATAGTATTCCTGTCAGTGAGTACTTTTTTAGCCAGTATAAAATTTCGGTTTACAACAGGCGCTTTCACCCTGACACGATACAAATCTCCAAGTGAAAACTCGCAATAAAAACACTATTAGGTACACAGAACAGTTGGAGGAATCACCGAGGTAGTAAAACAGTTCCCGCGCGACGCGGAACCGATCCGAGCGGTGATAAATTTTTACACATTGCCCCGTTACCAAAGTTTTTACAGTCACCATGAATTTAAAATTTTAATAATTCTGACAATTTACTAGTTTCACGTAAACTCAGCTTTCACCTCTCACAATTCCCAGGATAATTAAAATTCGGAATTTCCATTTTAATGGTCGAAGGAATTTATTGATGATTCGTAAATCGCGAATTATATTCCCAAAGGAAAGCGGTAATGGCGAAAATTTTAGTTTTTTTTTTATGTTCCCAATTTTATTTGTTGCTAGCCGTGGGGCTCTTAATTACTTTTACGTTATTTGAGTATTTAAAATCCAATTTGAGACACAACTGAACTTTTGCCGACACGGAAAATTGTATCGCGGTTTGTCAGTCGGGGCTCGGGCAGACAGTAGATACAATTCTTCTTACTCAAGCGTTTCTTTGCGTTTTGCGCTCCCTGTCATCTATCGAAAGCTGTTTGAGGAATCACGCCGTGACCATGTCGATCATTGTCTCGTCTCATTGTGTGTATCAGCTATAACATAACCTAATTTAAATCAAATTCAAATTTTAATAGGTGTATTAAGTAACGTTATTAGTAAGTGGTATATTAACATAATAACCGAGTCTTGAGGTTTGAAGCCTACGTTTACTGTTTCCGACTATTAAAATCTCTGTGGTTGAAATAATTAATCGAGCTATTATTTTTAAACGTTAAATACCTCAGATTATCATGCGATTAAGTTAAAGGCCAGATAATATTTAACTGCTACTATTGACATTGCTATTGCAAAATAAAACTTTGCAACAAATTACAGCTTAGTTGCCGTTTTAGTTTTCAACATCAGCTACCTACCGACCTTTAACTTTTAAATTAACAATAATAAATGCTCATTATATTGTACAACTATTCCTATGACAATGTTTCAATAACCGACCCGGCACGCATTTGGCACGTTTTTACAATTGTATGGAATATAAAATTTTAATTTGAAATAGGAAAAATATCTAAACCAAAAGTGCATCAGACCGGGGTGTGAGCCGGGTACGCGCTACCCGGATAACGTCGGGTTATCTCGCCGTTACCCGGGTCGCCCGGAGGATCACAACCGGGTTTTTTTGTTACTTACACCGCATATTTGTGGTATTTTATATGACAGCTACAAAACCGCAATGTTTCTATTTAGCTACAAAATCCCTGAACATACATGCGTAGTCTACTGATCTCTAATTATGCTAAATCTAGGGTAACCAAATTTTTCGGTCTATGAAAACTAAACTTATGCCACATTTCAAACTGGTATGTGCCTGCATTGTTCTTAAAAAACGCTTCATGAATGAATAGATAACCAATTACATCATGAGGAAATCTAAGTGTTATCAAGATGTCAATGAACTGATGTGCCGAGAGAACCTCAAAGGAATTTAGTGCCATCTACTGACTAATTACTAAATAACGATTGCCGTTGTTATTCCGCTTGTGATGGCTCCGCTTATTACGGAAGATTTAAATCAAATCAAGCGAACTAATCAGGTCAATTAGCATGTGATCTCGATTGTTTCAGCCACGTGGTAACATTCTCGCTCTAGAACCGAGGTAAACTGAACTAGGCTATCCCAGATTCGATGATTCTTTGTCATCTCGGACATCTACTTTGTCCGCTCTTACCATAAAACAGATTTTTTTAAGTCTCAACTCGAACTCGCTG
>LGAG01002009.1:131033-142525 GCA_001278395.1 Lerema accius
CTTTTGGAAACAATATTGAGAACTATCATTTGAATGTTTCCTCACGTCTCGTTTCCACAAATAAAACTAACGAACCCATGACTGAATTCCAAACCACGGGCCGCTGCGGTCCACATAGAATACCGTACGTATTTCGGTAAAAATAAAAACATGAAATATGCACGTCGATTCATTTAAATATTAACTTAAAATTGCACATAACTGAACAAGCTTCCACAACTTTATTCTCGGGAAGATATTTTATTCATCGCTGTTTTATTTTTTTCGCTTCCGGCGATGGTTGTTTCCGAGCCGGCGTTTTGTTTGTCGGCGCAACATTGTACACGAGCGCGGCACTGGTGTCGCAGCGGCGATAAACTTTGCCGATTGAATTACTATTGGGCAAGAATGCTTCCTACCAGAGATTTTTTTCTGGAGAATTGAACTTCTTTCAGAGGAGTTTTAAGTGATAACTTAACCTCGGCTTCTGAAGTGATACGGTCAATTATAACGATTTGTGGATTGGATTGAAACCTCAAACCGATTAATGTACCACAAACTACAAAACCAATTGTGAATTGCATGAGGTCGCTAACCTGTGAACTAAATCAGCAAATTGATCATTTAGATTGTACACAATTTCAAACAAACTGCGACTTCGTGATACAGCAGGAACGTGTTTATTACCGCGTATCTAAGAATATGTACCGTTCTCCTTTGTGAGATCCTATCACCCTATTATAGACGAAACTCGTGGACCGGCTTGTCCTTTGAATTAGCTACTTTAGTTTACTATATTATATTAAACGCTAGGTGTTGGCAAACGATCTTCATTCAAATTTTGTATTGTATATGTATTAAAATACACATGGCAGGTATTATGAAATAAACCATTTTCTTGTTTAGAGATCCTGTAACAAACCAATACAATAGAAAACAAAGATAGTAACTGATACTTAATTAACGGAAATCTTTAATTTAAAAGTCTACCTTTTTAATAGGTACCACCTATATTTACACACAAATTTTGAATTATTGAGAAAAAAATCCTTTCTTAATTTCAGCAGCACAGTGATAATGGATGCTGTCAATACTCTGCAGCAGGTTTTGAGCGTGCAGCACGCGATGGAGGTGGTGGTCGCGCTCGCGCTCACGGCATACTTGTTCCCGAGGCAAGCCGCGGTACATGGTATGTATGTATTGCCGTATTGATACGTTACAACTTATACGAGTACAGTACGCGACTGCCACTGCACTCGTCCAGTAGATACAGCTGTTGATCGTTCTATTGAAACTGACAGCAATAGTGAATGGCACAGAACCCTGCACCTTCATATTCTCATAAATCGAATTTCCTTTTAATATAGGGTGTAATAAATTAACTTGTTATTTGACGTAGTCTCATTCATTATTAAGACGCTAAAATGTTATTTTGTTTCAGATGATCAGGAATTTGATTTCATAGTGGTGGGCGCGGGCTCGGCCGGCACCGTGGTGGCGTACCGGCTCGCTGAGTGCAACTTTAAGGTTCTGCTGGTGGAGGCGGGGGGAGACCCACCGGTGCCCTCCCTGGTTTGTGTAGCGCCTCTCTTCATTTATTATTGGAAGCAGTACCGTAAATTAATAAAATATATTGCTTTTATTTTAGGTACCCGGCTTGTTCCCATACCTATCACATACTATGCTGGACTGGAATTACACTAACGTAAAAGTTAAAGACAGATTCCAATGTACTCGAGCACAAACAGTCAACCTCACTATCGGACACGTCCTCGGCGGAGGAAGCAGTATCAACTATCAATTTTATGTACGCGGATGTCCTGGAGACTTCTCCTACTGGGCAGCAGCGGCCAACGACAGCTCCTGGGGATACGAAGGCTTGCTGCCATACTTCATTAAAAGCGAACGACTCGAGGACAGGGAAATATTGAGCTCCCGTTACCGCCGGTTTCACGGTACACAAGGGTTCTTAGGAGTAACGAGGGACACCGACCCAAGAATTGGACTGTATTTGGAAGCATTCAGACAACTTGGCAATCCTATACTATTAGATATAAACGCTGATAGTAGCCTGGGATATACTCGCCAAATGTTTACAATAGCCGAAGGTGTGCGCCAGTCGACTGCTTACACGATTCTCTCTCAACGTAAGAATGCAAACTTAAAAGTATTAAGACAAACATTTGTAACTCGTATACTATTCGATGAAACTAATAACGCAATTGGCGTGAGAGCGATAACTGATGGTAATGAAGAAATAACGTTACGAGCTAAAAATGAAGTAATAATATCGGCTGGGGCATTAAATACTCCGCGATTGTTAATGTCGTCCGGGATCGGACCCGAAGACCATTTGAAATCTCTGAATATTCCGGTAAGGAAAGATTTGCCTGTCGGGCAAAATTTACAAGATCACGTTCCAATCCTGTTCTCATTAAAAATGGAGGAGTCAAATGAACCGCCTCCACCGATAAATGTTCAGAAATTTCCTTATCCCGTTTTCACTGGATACGTCGCCGTGAACAAGTCACAAAAGTGCCCCACATACCAAGCAATAAATATTTTAGTACCTGCTGGATCCAAACTTCCTATGCAGCTATGTGTCTTTAACTACGGATTTAAATTTGATATTTGCCAAAATTTATATGAGGGTGGTAGGAATAGAAATACTTTGTATCAGACGTTAAGCCTTCTTCATCCTAAATCTCGAGGACGAGTGCTGTTGCGCAGTTCAGATCCACGTGATCCTCCCCTCATCAACGTCGGGTATCTGGAGAAGAGCGAAGACTTAGAGACACTGGTGGATTCCCTTATGGACTACGTACGTGTCTTGAATACTTCCTACTTTAGAAGCGTAAATTCAGAAATGGTGGATTTGAAATTGGAAATGTGTCAGGGCCTGGAACCATTCAGTCGGGACTGGTGGCGGTGTTACGTGCGCTGTATGATGTTCACACTGTACCACTACAGTGGGACTTGTGCAATGGGCTCCGTGGTGGACAATAAGCTGCGAGTGTTCGGGATCGGGAGGCTGCGAGTGATCGACGCCAGCGTGATGCCCGTAGTGGTTGGCGCCAACACCAACGCCGCCACTATGGCCATCGGCGAGAAAGGCGCCGATACTATCATAAAAGAATACTCCTGCCGAGTGCATTATCTAAGTACTATTCGGCATCAAACATTTAACATTTGGTAATTACAATGAAGACCGTCCACTGTCCAGCGAAATGCACCCTGCGCAGGAGACTTAACTTGGACATACGAGGCTACGATTATTATTAGATTTAGTTCAGCAAATATATTAGTCGGATGCACTTAGCTTGTGTTATAATTAACTTACTTGAAGTCATATAAGCATATATAGTAAAATCGAAGGAGGGACCTATATTTTTTATTCGTGTAAAATTAATGACTTGTTAATAGCAAGTTAAAAACTTCGATGCCGATACGTACGAAGGTGACGACGACACTGCGACATTAAGAACCCTCACACAAACTAAGCTGTGATAATCTGATATTACTGTGACAGTTGCGAACCTCGCTATCAACACGCACGTCGGCAATAACATAGTATTTAAATTGCACAAACATTGTATTAACTACTGTTAAAAATATAAACCTATTATTGTGTTTACAACAATTGAAAATTGAAACTCTAATTGATCTTTAAATAAAATTGTTAGGGAGGAAAAAACTGTACATTTTTATTTTTCTAATCATTAAGTATGTATTTCTATAACACACAGCTAAAATAGATTTTTTTAAGCTAATGACCCTCAAAATTTAAATTATTAGTCTTACTAAAAACTGTTGGAGACTCCACGCGCAAATTTTTTATAGAATTATTTATTAAGTAGGTCTAATCTTATACGTTCTAACTAACTCTCACGTCGTTTGAGGATAGTTCAACATACATTTGTGAGTGTAAGGCGCACTGAAAAGGCGAAAAATTTGTAAATGTGAAAAAAACACGTTATTAATCTAAATTATTATATTATATTACGTCAGTTCGCAGCAAGTTAACTAAATACAGACTATTTTGTGCTATCAAGTAAGTTACTTATGTTCATTGAACATAATGATTATTGAATCTAGGCAAACCATTGAACTATGAGTTCTTTGACCTTCAATTATTTAACTACCTTAATAATATGTAGTAGGTAGTTATTATTTTTTTTTTACAGAAGTATCAACATCTGTTGCTACACTTCGATGTTATTATACTATCATGTATATTAAGTAGATACAGATAAATAGACATGTCATGGTTGCTCAATTTCATTAGGCGAAACTTTACGGATAGCTTAATGGTTTGAACGTCGGTTTCCCGAATAGAAGTTCCTAAGTTTAAATCCAGCACGCACCCCTAACTTTCAATGAATTATGTGTGCATTTTGCATTAGAAACTAATATTTATCACTTGCTAAGGTAAAGAAATACATCGTTATGAAACCTGCAAAACTGAGAATTTACCATAAAACCGATAAAAGTATGTGAAGTTTTTCGATCCGCACTTCGCCTGCGCGGTCAACTTTGGCTTGTCCCCCCTGCAGGAAAAGACCAGAGCCCAGCAGTGGGACAGTTATAGGTTGGGAAATAATGATGATACAGACAATTAGGCATATTATTTTCACTACTATAAAGATAATAAGAAAAGTTTTTAATCACGTTCTCTAATAATAAAAAGTGCATAAAACTTCGTTACGCAGATTGACTTTGAAATATCTAAGGGTAAATGTAGTGGGAAGCTAGGTATTTTGTTTTTTACTATCCAAAGAACATAAAGCGATAAAAGTCGGTAATTAAAGTAAAACTTTCCTTTGCCAGATAGTAATACATTGCATTCAAGTATTTTTTGTCAATTGAAACGCTGTTTGTACAGTTTGGAGCGTTTAAAAATGTTTTTAACGACGCGAAACCACCGTTGATAAATTTATTGTTGAGATAATATGTTTAATTAATGTAACAGTCAGTTGTCAACCTCGCGAAGCGACAGAATGTGTCAGCCAGTCGGAGTGTGAGTACCCAAGTAAGTAGGTATTACTACAGTTTTTTATTTGCAAAAATTTACAAATAAAATGAAAATATAATACATAATGAAAAATTCAAACACGTACCTACAATATACTCCAAAAGGAGTCCAAATTTGAACCCTCCACCCTAAACATCGTGTAATGATAAGTATAAAGAGAGTGGTCTGGATTTTAATTTAAATACTAGTCTTGAAGATAATATTCCATTGCAATAATTTCCTGGACATCCATGAATTATATTCTTGATTATATCAATTGTGCTGTATGCAAAGCAAATATTAAAAAATATGGTTTACGTATAGACGCTAATATACAGCGAAAATAATTCCTGTCACCTTTTTATACGACAAGAATAGCGACGACTAATGTTAACGTTAACTAAGTCCACCAGCTTAAACTGGATCGGTTCAGCAGTGAGCGCTACTTCTACAAGCGAACGTGCTGCACAGACCACTGAACAACAATGGACGCGGTGGCGGCGCTGACTCGCATCAGAGGCCTACAGGGTGCCTTCAAGATCATCGCCACGCTGATGCTCACCTCCTACCTGTTCCCCAGACAGGCCGACGTCAAAGGTAACATGTAATAACTTTATAGATACAGCGGTACCACTGGCTATCCAGGTCACTACATCTCTGGAATCAATATATCAAGATGAGAACGTAAAGCCTGTAGTGGTGCACTTGATTGCAGAGGGGCAGCAGTTCGACGTGATCGTGGTGGGCGCGGGGTCGGCGGGCAGCGTGGTGGCGCCGCCGCAGGAGTCACTCGTGAGCTATGCTTGATGATTGTGTTGGCGTTAACAACTTTAAAAAAAAATCACTGCTTCAATATCTCAAACCTATATTTCTCGTAATAAATTGTTCTCAGAAGAATAAAATGAATTCCTGAGTTCAATCATGAACCTAATAATTACTTTATGATAATAGTAAATTCTGTTTTCAGATACCAAGTTTGTTCTCCTTCTTGACGTTGTCACAAAATGACTGGCAATATAAGACCGAGAACGACAACTACACGTTCCAGTGTCACCGCACCAAAACAGGGCAGCTGACCGGCGGCCGCATGCTCGGCGGTGGCAGCTCTATAAATTACATGTTCTATGTACGAGGATGTCCCGGAGATTTTGACTCATGGGCTGCGGCAGCCGAGGACCCCACGTGGAGCTGGGATGGAGTTTTGCCATATTTTATCAAAAGCGAAAAATTACATGATCCTGAAATAATCTACTCTCCTCAGGGCTTTTACCACGGAACCAAAGGATTTTTAGGAGTTACCCGACAAAAAAGCTCCATAGTCGATAAGTATTTAGAATCTTTTAAAAAACTTGGCCATGATATACTTTTAGATATCAATTCAGATCGTCACTTGGGCTACAACCACCCGATGTTCACCATTAGTAACGGTGTCCGTCAGTCCACTGCATATACAATTTTGGCAGCAATGAAAGATGGAAAGAACTTACACGTCTTGAAAAACACACATGTAAATCGAATTTTATTTGACGAGCACAACAACGCAATCGGTATTGAAGCAACTACGAACGATAAAAAACTTATAACATTGAGAGCCAGAAAGGAAGTAATAGTGTCCGCAGGCGCGTTAAATACACCTCGCTTGCTAATGCTCTCCGGTATAGGTCCCAAGAAACATTTACAGTCCCTGAATATTCCAGTTAGGAGCGAATTGCCAGTCGGAGAAAATTTACAGGATCACCTGGTGGTATTGCTAAATATAAAAATGGAAAAATTAACAGAACCATCGACAGCGAAAGATCCCGGTGCATATCCTGTAGACGCAATGACCGGTTATGTGGCATTGAATAAGTCGAATGTTTGTCCTGATTATCAATCATTCAGTAGCATCATCCCACCCGATGCAGCATCTGCTGTGAACCTCTGCGTTTTTAACTTCGGATTTAACTTTGATATCTGTCAGGAAATTTTCGAAGCCGGAAAGGGCCGACGCCTCTTAACAACGATCCTCGCTCTCTTACATCCCAAGTCTCGCGGACGCGTACTGCTGCGAAGCAATAAACCTAGTGACCCGCCATTGGTTCACAACTGGTGGTTATCGGACGAACGAGACTTAGAAGCCATCGTAGATTCGGCGATGGACTATGTTAAAGTTCTCGACACAAGTTATTTTAAGAGTATTAATGCGGAAATCGTCTCCTTGAAATCAATCGAATGTACAACGTTTAAACTCTACAGTAGGGACTGGTGGAAGTGTTACGTGAGGTGTATGATGGGTCCGTTTCAGCATTACGCCGGGACATGCGCCCTGGGCTCCGTGGTGGACAGTCACTTGCGAGTATTCGGAGTCAATCGGCTGCGCGTCGTAGATGCCAGCGTTATGACTGAGGTAGTGGGCGCCAACACTAACGCCGCGAGCATCATGATCGGGGAGAAAGGGGCAGCCTTGATCAAACAAGATCACTGTTGCTACGCTCACACCAATACCTTCCCTGCCCCCCCCTCACGTCACCCATCACTGGACTGACAGGATTTATTAGTTTTAGATGAAGGTTTTTCGTCTTTGCAATACGATTTTGTATTACTAAATTTATAAATTTTTCATGTACCTATTACATACCATGGATAAGTAATATGAGTCAAGCAGTCAAGATATCATAATATGCTTAATTGTTATTTGTCTGTTAGAATTCACAGGCCATCCATATCATATTTTTAATTTTACGTGGTATACCAAGGTTTATTTTGTATTGTAGCTATGTTTTGCCTGTCTTAAGAATTTACCAATAAAATTAATTTAGTAAATTTTCAGTTCTTATTAATTATTCTAGAAAATATAGGATGGATACTAAATTTACTATAGGTGAATCTGGTAAAAAAAGTTATTCAATGAAATTTGTCTTCAATAAAATAACATTTTTTTTAAATTAAACCAATATCAAAAGCAAAATGTATGAGGTAACAGTGTTACTATTACTTTTCATATCCAATTCTCAGGGGCGGTCTTCCCAGGACTAATAATGTCGTTAAAGTTCAAGAGTGTTAATGCACCAATGACAAAATACATGCTTCTCTTTAATTGAATTACTAATTACAAAACACTATCTCTGTGATCGTACCCAGGTGGGAGCAAGTGGGATAGCTGCCTGGACTGGCTGGACTGTGTTGATGAGCACTAGCTTGCGTTACATTGTATAAACACTGATCCCTGTTGGTCTGTATTTAATTCACGGACCTTTTTCTCCGCGCTGATCTCCTCGCGGTATTCCTCGGATAGGATAGGTTTTGGGAAGTGGAATTCCTTTAGTTATAATTCAAGCGCACTCTTCTTGATTGGCACGGATACACTATTAATTTGCATATTGCATATACGAGTAATATCTTATAACACTCATAACCAGCTTTGTTTTATTTCAATTGGCAATTTTACTGCGTAGGTACACGACGGTTACATTTCAACGTCTCACACTCCATTGACATTTAGCGCCATCTTGTTGACTGTCAGATTTATAAAAAACAGTCCACCTTGTCTTTGAACTTGGAACACTATGAACACAGAGTAACCTTTTACTCAATTCGAAACGAAACAAAGACATTAGGGGAATGTTCAAAAATGGAAAACTCTTTACTTTCATCATTTATTAAAGTGACCAAATATAATTACATTCTTGATGTTAAATGTATTTATTCGTGTTAAAATATGTTTAAAAAAAAAAATATGTAAGTACTAACTAAAAACATCTCGGCGTCAGGTACCTACCGTATTTGAAGTATGAATTACAAATTATACATTTTCAGTGAAACAGTAATAACTTAATATACATTTATATACTACTAAACTCACTTATTAAGCTAAAGTTCACTCAAGGAGCACATTTCACTGGCTGTCTAATACTTTGTCCTGTTCCACGAACTCATTACACGTCTAGACAACAAGTGTTTCAGAGGATTGCTTGTGTTCGACGAGTGTGAAAATTTAATAACTAATTAATTACGATAATTACACGTCGGAGCCTTTCAACCTATTAACACAAGCGAAATGTTGTACCTTCACTTAAATATTAATTAACAAAACTGTAATTTCAAAGAAATTAAAAATGCTATGTAGTCAGATACACCCTACTGTGTTAAGGGAATAGTAAACCGCTCTGCTTCGCTTCAAGAAAACTAAGCTTGAGTGTCGGCAGGCCACAATATTGCACTCTGCTCACACGATATTGTATTACAACAATGATCTTCCTCTTATCATTGGATGTTAGAAACCATAACAACTAGTTTTTAATTAAATTAATTCGTACTGTTATCTCCAACGAACGAGGTCGTCAGCACAGGGATGGTGCCACAACATTTTTATTACACTCGTTTATTGACTAAAAACTACCGTGATGGAACCTGTTTTTAAATATTACCTCGTAAACGTAATGTAACTATTGGTAAGTAGTTACTACCTTGGTTAGTTAATGAAACGAACAACAAATCAACATGCAATCTTGCAGGTTCAACAAATTCTTACACATCCTACGACTAAGGTACGTACTAAGTACGCACCTAGGTACTAAGCAATAAATTGATAAGATTCTACTGTGAAAGGAAACACATCCACAGTCTTTGTAATTGCATGGTAAAAGCTGACTGCAGAAGTGGTATGTTGTCGTGTTAGCGGTAGGTTTTGACTGGACTCAGTCACAGAACACTATTACCGGACTAAGTAGTTCAATTTGCTGCCGCTGGCTGCATGTAGAAATGGCAGTACAATGTTGCTTGAAATAAAAACGTTCAAGGTAGTATTCGCGTCGTCTTGTAGCAACCTACAACCATTAACACACACAAATAACCCTACAACTAAGTTAATATTGGCGTATTTAATGACAGGCATAAAGATAATGAGAATAAAATTCTGTAGTGATCCTGTGGCGCTTCGACCTCAGTACCACAACAGAACCTAATCAAAGTACTCGTATCGCGTAATAGTGCTGGCCGAGCCTCCCAGCTTCGATTGATTAGAATTAATTCTTCGAGTATGCGCTATACGCAAGGCTAGTACATTTTTACATAGCTGACATACGAGCTGATCTAGCCGACTGTGAGTGCTGTAACTGTGTGTACCAAAGGAGTAGTTACCGGCCAATAGAGAAGTGGGAGATCCGGATCAAATAATTATAACTTCAAGTAAGTCGTCGTAATTTAGAAAATGATCGTATCGTAGAGATTATTAAGGTAATAATAAATGTTATTGAACTCGTGCGTTCATTTCACTAGGTCACGTCAGAGAGCGGCAACTTGTTCGCGCGGTTCGGCAGTCTGTGAGCGCGACCTCCTGCAATTACTTCAATATTAATTTATACATCGTGCCTCAAAGTAGATTCGATCAAGATTAATCTTAGCAATAGTGTTGTCGTAAAACAAAGATTGTGTTGATATTTTACGTACTTCTTCTAACTCATCAGTTTTAAAGGTGTCTACATTGGAACAAAATTTTAACGATTACTTACTACTTCGTTGGTGTCATGAGAGTCACAAACGACATTGTGAGAGTGGTCCACATCTTATAGTGTGTCGCGCAGCCGCTGACCGTGCGTCGACGACGCGCCGCTACGAGAGGAATTCCAACTCTAACAGCGTCTTATCAGGTAATTGATTACATACACAAAACGGCGCCAAATTTGGCAACACAATGTTTATTTGGTAGATAAATAAATAACGTCGTCGATGCCATTGACAACATAAGCAGACAAAAACACACAATAGACCGAGTATACGAATTTAACTGCATCCTTCTATAATCGCTGAGAATCGAATTTAGCACCCATCGAACAGCGATCCGGCAGTCATTACACCATACGAGTCATCAGATATACAAAAACCAGGAATAAATTAAACATAGAGTAATAAAATGCAAGTAAACCTCAGGTTTAGGTAAACAAAAATTATAAACATTTACGCTTACATACAATAAATATAAGTACTTACTTATTTAAATTTGAAGATGCGATGCGTGATAATAAGATTTGATGTAAGTAGTTGTCAAGGTATATAAATCCGTAGCAATGCTAGTAGATCTGCGTCATTAAATAGGTACCGACATAATTGTGTACATTACACAAGTAATTATTGTTTTTATTACAGTTTCACACTCAAAGAATATCAATGAGCCAATGGTTGCTACGCTGCCATGCTGACGATGTGTGTGGAATTTACCTGTCTTTATATAAATTCTATTTCACCAGATAAACTAACCTAATGGACGCAGTGGCGGTGCTGACTCGCATCAGAGGCCTGCAGGGCGCCTTCAAGATCATCGCCACGCTGATGCTCACCTCCTACCTGTTCCCCAGACAGGCCGACGTCAAAGGTAACATGTAATAACTTTATAGATACAGCGGTACCACTGGCTATCCAGGTCACTACATCTCTGGAATCTATATATCAAGATGAGAACGTAAAGCCTGTAGTGGTGCACTTGATTGCAGAGGGGCAGCAGTTCGACGTGATCGTGGTGGGCGCG